>JABJVR010000001.1:12386074-12417359 GCA_025773905.1 Chitala chitala | reverse complement strand
TCAAGTAGGCCAACACCAGTCTCTCAAATGACTTCATGACCACAGATGTTAAGGCAACAGGTCTGTAGTCATTTAGTTCTGTGATTTTTGGTGTTTTGGGTACAGGAATGATGGTAGAACATTTAAAACAGGAGGGGGCTACACACAGCTCCAGGGATTGCTTGAAGATCGATTTGAAGATGGGTGCTAGATGGACAGCACAGGTTTTAAGGCAGGCTGGAGAGACACCATCTGGGCCTTTAGTTTTCCTTGTCTTTTGCTTCCTGAAGACTTTGCATACATCATCTTCACAGATCTTAAATGCAGGCTGAGAAACAATAGGAGGGGTGTTGATGGCTGGTTTTTAGGACAGTCAAGGGGAGAGGGTGTTGATGGCTGTGTTGTAAAACAGTCAGAGTGGGTGTGGGGAGTCAGACCAGGCTTTTGCTTTTCAAACCTGCAGTAAAACTCATTCAGGTCTTCAGCCAGTTTTTGATTTGCCTCAGTGCTGGAGGATGGGGTCTTGTAGCTGGTGATGGCTTTCAGGCCTTTCAACACTGACGTAGAGTCATTGCTTGAGAGCTCTTTTTTAAGCTTTTCAGAGTAGTTTAACTTTGCCACTCTTATCTCCTTATTCAGTGTGTATTTCGCCTGTTTGTCCAAGGCTTTGTCCCCACTCCTGTAGGCGTCCTCTTTGGCCTGGTGAAGCTGTTTGACTTTTGCACTGAACCAAGGTTTGTCATTGTTAAATGTTAAGTCAGTCCTGGTGGAAACACACGTCCTCACAAAAATTGATGTAGGACGTCACAGTGTCAGTAAGCTTGTACAGATCAGTAGCTGCAGCCTCAAAAACACTCCAGTCAGTAAGTTCGAAACAGGCTTGTAGATCCCGCTCTGCTTCAACAGTCCATCTCTTAACAGTTCTTAATACAGGTTTAGCAGATTTGAGTTTCTGCATGTAGGCTGGTAGAAGATGAACCAAACAGTGATCGGAGAGTCCCAGAGCTGCTTGAGGGACAAGGTGATATGCATCCTTTAAGACAGTGTAGCAGTGGTCAAGTATATTGCTGCCTCTGGTGGGTCATGTGATGTGCTGTCTATATTTCGGCAATTCACGGGTGAGATTAGCTTTGTTAAAGTCACCGAGGACAATAATAGAGTCCGGAAAACGCTGTTCTGTATGTGTGATCTGATCGGCCAACAGTTGTAGCGCCGCGCTCACACACGGGGGATGTACACACTCACCAAAATAAACAAGGGAAACTCCCTCGGCGAATAAAAGGGCTTACAGTTAATAAAGAGAGCTTCCAAATATGGACAGCACTTCTTCTTTAAAACCGTCACGTCTGTACACCAACCTTCATTGATATAAAAACATAACCCACCGCCTCTCGTTTTCCCCGAGGACTCAGTGACACGGTCCGATTAGTAAAACGGTCAGATTAGTAAGAGATAAATATAAAGTATAATTTAGTTTGTAATTTACTGACCTTTTGGATTGTCTCAGGATCTCATGTCGGGTAGTTTCGCTTCTCCAAATGAAGTGACCCGGGTGGAAACAGAGGTGGAAAGGCGCTGTAAATTACTGGGAAAACAAATGCTTGCTTTTGGGTCTACAAAAATGTGTGACGCGTTTCCTCCGTACAGCACTTTTAGAAACGTTAGTCAGGATGTGGTAATGTAGACAAATGTATCTTCTTTATTAAAGTAATAACTTTCAGTTTGCCTATAGTAAAATTATATTACGGTTTTAAACGTTTATCCAGCATCGCTTTTTTCTCTCATCTAGTTTCTTAACAAAAGTTGCATGATCCGCCAGTCACACACACTGACCATATTGTCTTGATTAAAATGAACACAGAAAAGCAGTACAATACGCTCTCCACCAACCGTGAATGGAGCACAATATTTGAACATACTTAGCAACTAAAATACAGTTCAACATTCTGCAATATTAATAAACCAGACAAATTAATTGACATAATATACAAAATCACTCTTTGTAACAAGGTCTCCAAGTAAGAAGGCAAATGTCTCTCTCTAGATGACCTCTGCAGAGAACAATGGAAGTTCCTTGTCCACGACAGTCTCTCGTTTCTGCAGTCACCAGTGGGTGGATGATTGATGGTAAAGTTAAGTGAAAGCCAGGTGACAATGGAGGAGAGGAACCAAAAACTCCTTGGTGTGGAGATTAAAAAAAAAACCTCAGGGGGCCCAAGGTTGACTGGCTGCCCAGCCCCTCCTGGGCACGCCAACATTACAGAATACAAAGGTTAATCATGTCTAGCAATGAGAACGGCAAACGGAATCACGTCTGCGTTCTAGATGGATGCGGACGTCTCTGTAGTCTTGCAGGATCCCTTGAGCGTGGGCTTCACCAGAGGCTATACTGAGTGTCAGAGACCCCGACGACGCATCCTGATCAGATGGTGCCAAAGTTACAAAAATTCACATGCTATCAAGAAATTTAACTTAAAATTATGGTTACAATACACAGTTTAAAACTACTGTAACTGCACATTTAAAAACTACATTTATACTTTGTTATTTTATCTATTGCTCGCAAATTCAGTAGTCTAACATCATGCCCCCTGTAGCGACGTTAGCCTCATTCCCTGTTTTCGTTTTGCTTTTTATCTGTAACTCTCAAAATTAAAATCAGGAAAAAATGTATGAAAATGCATTCAAATATCACATTATGCTGTGTGATTAATTTCCTGTGCTGGTCTTTCCACCAAATTCAAATTGAACAACTGCGATATCTTCAGTGTCCTTTCCTTCTTCAGTACATATGTTCTTCATCACCTAAGAAGACAAAAGTCACAAAAAAAGTTGACAGTTATCAGGTCTAACCATCTCTGGGTCCATATCAAGCTGTCAGCACAGAAACGTCATTAATATTTAACCTGTTCTGAGTGTGTTTAATAAAACAAGGCCTGCTTATATACTGCACAATTCATACACTATATACTGTGCTCATATCACATAATTTATCCTTCATTTTTCTGAAAAACAGCTTTGATTTTAAAAGAGGCGTTACTGACTAAGCCACAAAGTAATACCATTAACACTGCTGGTAAACGGAGGTGGCCTAAAGCTGACGTATTTACCTCAATAAAGTCATCTCTTTCCAGAAGGTGCTTTATCTTTGTAGAGGGGGCTGGAACTGGAGCAAACAGCATCTCCAATAACCTGAACACGAAAACCATATAGAAACAAATAATGATTTCAGACATTTTATTTAGTGTTTTAAATCTAACTGTCGTGAAGTGAACTATGATATGCTTTAGTGTGGTCTGACTCCGCAGCAAAGTAGTCATATTTTATGTCGTTTTAAAGGTACAACTGCAAAATGTCTTGTGTAAGTAGACGTGTAAATAAGTAATCACTTGTTTTTCATAAGATAAACATTTGTATTTTTAGTTTTGTTTCTAGAGTGCAACAACTGGCAACCCACATCAGACTTACAAGGTTGTATCCTTTCCACTTGTTGTTTTGGCAAGCTGAAGGGAAGGTACCATTATACCTTTGTAATGAGGTATTCACTATCAACTGGAAAATACCATGTAGATATGGGGGGTTTTGCAAGTGGGAGTTCCAAGAAACATTTTTGTTATTCACTTGTATGTTTTATCACATCTGAACGGTTTAATACAAGAGTATGTTTTTAAATGGGGAAAAATGTTTTTGATATAAATATATATTTACATATTTATTATTCCAATGTTATCTCAAGAAGGAGGAGCCAAAGGCAGGACATTAGAACATTCCTGCTTTTCAGTGCATCTTTTGACTAACATGAAACGCCACAGCAGAGGGCCTCGCAGCTGTCTTGCAGATTTATTAATTGACACCAAACAATGGTAGCTATTTTGGGAGCTCCGTTTTGGGTGCCTTGCATCAGGTCAAAAGGGGTAGGGGGCACTTACCTAAATCTACAAACAAGCAGAATGGAGAGAACCACCATGGGGGTGCAGAAGACAATGAGAGCGATTACCAGGGGGTGGAGTTCGTAGAGCTTCTCAGGAGCAACCACCTCTGGAAACAATAAGGACACACATGGAGCATTTTGGCTGTGGAACTACAGATATCTGCATGTGTATAAATTAACACCAGCTTTCCAGTATAAGGCCAAGCGATCTTTAGCATGCCTCTTATTAAGGGCTGTGTACATGATCGCACCATTCTGCTGTAATATAACTCACTTACCTAACACTTCACTCCACTCACTCCAAATGTTATTGTATCTGCACATTTTCGATTTGGTGACCCTCATTTGCACAAAATGATTCTTTGTCAAATCCACACCTTGTCCAACATAGTTTCTGTTCTCACTAACGTTAACCTAAAAAACAGAGCACAACCTTTAATGAAGATTGTTTAAGTTTACTTACAAAAAAAATAAAAAATAATTAATTAGGTGCTATGCATAGCGGCTGTGAAAGTGCTGTGGTAAGAACCCCCGGTAAATCCGGACAAGAGTACGATTAGTCCCTCAAATGAGTCTTCAGCTCAGCAGAGTAATAATCTTGTCTGGTAGCTCCGTGTAGGCTGCGAGGTTGCGAGTTTGAGCCTGCTTCACCCCTGTACCACTGGTGCGGTCTGACTTGAGTAAATACTGCCTGCTATCAAGCAGACAGGCTGTGGTTGCTGTGGATATTTAGAGGGGGAGGGTGCAGCCGCTGTGAACGCGCTATGGTAAAGACTCGGGTTTTTAGCTCAGGAGAATAATCATCTGTGTAGTAACTCTGTGTGGGCTATACTTGTCTTACCATAACAGTGAGGTTGCCTTCGAAATCAGCATGCAAGTACAACTAACAAACGCTATTGTCTAACAATTGTATAATGTTTAAGTTCAATAAACACTGACTCCAGGGGACAATTTTGACAGCATTTTCAATCAACCATGGTCACCTGTCTAAATAGCCACCTGAGTGTCCTGCCATTTTATCAATTTTGTTTTTCCCGCTGGTTTTATACTATGATCACTTGTTCATATCCTGTTTGCTCACACTGACTCATGTCTATTCTTTGCACAGTTGCTCAAATTCTCATATCTTTGTTTGGTTCCCAAAATGTTACAGGCAGAAGATGTTTTAAGAGGCAGTAACTCAATAAAGATGGCCATTTCAGCAAATTCAACAAGGAACTGGACTGCACACTCACACATTGACATGTTGCAAGTACATCTCAGGTTTTCTCTTACAGTCCAAAGTATTCATGGGGTCAAAGGAGGCAAAACAGCAAACTCGATATGCTGAATAATCGGACGTATCCAAGCAAGTAGCTATTAAGCTAAACCTTGTAGCCACCCTTATTATTGTCAGTAGCAGCTATGGTAGCTGTACTGTAACACAAAGGCATAAATAGGAAAGCCCTTGTCTTTACCACAATATTGTTGTTGATCCTTATCTGGTACAGGAAACAGTGATCATTAATGGTTGATGGTTTGTTCCATTTAATGTGCAGACTTCCATTTACAATAAGCATTGTTATATTTTGGGGAGGATCAAGTTTTTCTGGGGGAAAAAAAAAGATGATATAAGCAAACACAGACACACTCGTGTTTTGGAAGTCAAAAGAGAAGCAGGTTTGGCACGCATATACACACGATACTGAGAACGTGCACTTACCAATGTCTACCTTTTCATACTCGTGAGCGTAAGTGTACCACGTGTCAGGCAGGGACATGTTTATACGCACAACCATGTGTGAGTTATTGATTATCTGGGCTTGACAGTGAACTTGGTTCCCACTTCCGCTTTTCAGACAAGTGTTTCCATATTCATCTCCACTGACAACATAAGCATAACAGTGACTTAGTTCTGTTATCTGCTATAATGAATGACAAACAACATGTGGCTGAAGTTTTAACATGATTTCAAGCGACTGATGTATAAAACAACGTAGCGGGCACATGTTGTTGTAACGGTAATCAAAATCTTAATCAGCACCTTCTTTCTAGCTGCTTGCACCACCTTTTAAAGAAACAACGCTGAATCTTGCCAGCTTTGACTCACACGTCATCCCATCTACTTTAATATACACCCTCTTTAATATATTTGCACCTGGAAATACTACCACTCTGACGTACGTCCTCACATAAACGTATATGAACGAGAAGCCAATGCTAGCACACTCACTTGACCGAGAAGGAGATCTGAGCATCTGAAGAGAGGTTGACTGATACCCAGGAACACTGAAGCTGGGTTTGACTGGATACCTGGCACAACATATTTCTTAGGGGGAATCCATTTACACCTGTGGGAACAAAGTGGGCTCGAATAAAGACAGTCCTCATGTCTTTCTGCTTAAGAATAAACTGTTGCATTTAATTTTAACTTATATATTGAAGTTGTTGTTGTGGTACCTTGATGTCATCACCACATTCTGGCCAGATAATAACTACCCTTCAAGGTCTCTAGACTTTAAGATGACACAGAAGAATTAATAGAGCGTAATGTGTCTTACCTTTTTCAAGTTGTAAGCCACTCTTTTCATTTTGAGGTACATGTATTTCTTCCCTTAGTGTTATGCTGAATTTGCCATACTGGTCCCTCCGAAATACCTTAACGTACTGCTGGGGAGATAACTAAATGAGTTTACGTTTTACCTAGTAAGTTGATCCTTTGGTTCAGACGAATAACATATAAGCAGGGAGACGTCCAGTTGAAATATGTGCTTCAGACCCCATTTAGACTACAGGAAACTGTATTTTACTAGCTAACATGCTTCAAACTTAATTGAAACTACAGGAACTGTATTATACCAGCTAATTGAGATCAACTGGGATACGTTCTGAAAACCATTTTTATTACAAATTCCCTTACAATGTACTCTTCATAATCATCCTCCTCCTCCTCTGCTTCCCCATCAATTTCAAGCGTTTGTGGACTCGGAGAAATTATCCCAGTTGCACTTTGGTCTAGAACCTCTGTAGAAACAGAAAGTCGTTTCATAAGCATTTTCCATTTGTCAGAAGACTAACAATGATTTATCATGTCAAGCTCATGTCTGACCTTGAACAAACTGTGTAAACATGAAACAAGATTGTTCTCCACATATGGATATTCATACCACTTATCTTCTGCCTGCTGTCCAGCTGGACTTACATACCATTTATGTGCCCAGTAAGTGGGGTGCCCAGCGCTACTACAACGAAAAACAAGAAGAGGATGCTGGGATGCATGTTGAGTCCTGTAAAAGACAACATATTGTGCACTCTGACTTGTGTGTCAAAGTGTTGCCGTGTGAGGATTCAGCTGTATTCTTGAAACGCTGCCTTTCCATTTGCATAGATTTAATTAGACACCTAGAACTTGTCCTGTAATGTAACAGGTTATTCAGGCCACTGGTTTAAATAATTTTGGGAAATTACTTCACATTTATTCAAGACCCCTTTTGTTTATTTCAAATATTCTAAGCAATAGAATTAATTTAACCCTTAACAATTGCCAGGAGATTTGACCATGTTGCTGTAAGTTCAGTAAAAGATTGTGTTGGAAACTGTAACAACCGTTCTGCCTCTGAACCACATCGAAATATTCAGTGAACGATCTTTTAATACAAAAAACAACTGTACTTCGAAAGAAACGTTACTCAGTCGCTTATCGCTTCGTGACGAAGTAAAGTTTCTAAAACTGCCTTTTCTGGGTACATCTCGTCGTAAAGTGGTTCAGTTTTACATACTCCAATACTTTGATCAAATGTACGTTTCAAATACACCATCCGACCGTTAAAATCACATTAGCAAAACAGACATATTTATTAGATCACAATTCATGATAAACAGTGTAACTCACTGACCTTTTTGGACCGCTTCAGGATGTCACGCTAAGTCCCTTCTGTACACGTCTGTGAAAACGAAATCAAAATATTTCAAGATTAAGTCACCGAGGGGTAGTTTTCACTTCTCTTACTGGAAAGAGAACTGGGCGGAAACGGAGGTGCGAGCGCGTTGTTGTTAGGAGGATGTTCGTATTGTTGGTCATTACGAAGAGTCGTAACTCGTGTTCTCTCTTGACAACATTTTTAAAACATCAATCGCGGTTGACACGTGCGCCACTCCAGAAGAATGTTTGATGTTGTTATAGTGGCAGCCGGTGTTCTAACGAGCGTGGGTAGGACAGAATCACGGGTGGGATAAATTCACGGTTACTAAACTGTGGACGGTGCGGAATTTCCAGAGTTGATATCGTAGCTGTGTCACTACAGGGAGGTGTTTTTAGGAGGACTATATGTATTTAAGAAATCGAGTCTTCACGTATATATTCCATATTGTGTGTTGCACAGTTGCATTTAAGCGATAAAATTACATTACGTGGACTTCAATTCTGGTTTCCAAAATGACCACTATCGTGCAATGAATGCGGGTTACTCGAGTATTTCCTATTTTTCGAGGACAGTTTCCAAGAAGCGATTACACGGTTTGTCAAAGACGTTAACGCGAGGGGAATAGGGTTCATCTGTGTGTTGACAAAACGGAGCCTACAAATTCTGCACACCATTAAACATTTGCGGTTTTTACATGATCTAGTTCACGTCGATTAGAATTTCAGTTATCACTAGACTTTACAAATTTTAACGCAGACAAGGACAAACCAGGAAGAAAGGCTACTTTTCATAGCATAGGTGAGAATAAAAGACGTTGTTTCACCATAGTTGATGGGCATGCGTGTAACGTTTCTATGTTTTCCCTGTCCGGGTTTACTGTCACAGGCTGGGCAGACTGAATGCTCTAAATGACCTTTATTTCGTGAATGTGCATATTTGCGACGGTCACATCCCAGACTGGCATCCTACCACATATATAGCTGCTGACGTAGCATTGAGAAAAATTAATACGGTATCCATCTCTAGAGATACCTAGCTGTATAACTGACTGTGAAAAAGAAGATCTGTTTTAGATATTACAAAATTCTAAGAAACTTAAGTGATTCATATCTAGGGTGTGGTGTGTGAAAATACAATGCAGATGTTGTACATTCTGTAGCACAGCTTTGTGAACCATTACCAATAAACTACACTAATATCACCCTGGTTGATATACCACTAGCTCACAGCAAACGCACAAAAATCCACATGCCTATTTTCTGTATTTCCTTCACTAGGACCTCACCAAGCTGAACATCTGACCACAAAGACGGTCACAAAGAACTAAAGGAACTCACCAGAAGAGAACACAGTGTTCTGAAAAGTGACTGCTCATAAGAATCCCACACGAGTGCATAGGTAACATACACATCCTGCACATGTATACAGAACACGTTTTATACAATCCCACGTCTATGAATCCAAATTATACGTACATGAAAACAAAAATATTTGTTTACTTTTTCAACGTTTTATTATCTTGGAATTCCTATGTTTAAAATTAAAACATGTGGTCAAAGTACACAAAAAAATTTAAACAAAAATGCTTCAGAAGTTTCACAGGTCAGTGACGTGAGGTTGTCTGACACTAGTGCTGGAGGTAATCTATGGTACACATGTACAGTACTGGAACAAACAGGTTCGGTAAAATCCTAACGGATTTTAGCGGTAAAATTTACAACTACATGATTAGTGTCTTTCCTCCAAGCTGCTAAAACAAGCTCAGATGTACTTTTTAAACTCGTCGTAGAGGACGAGCACAAAAGCTCCGCCCATGCCTCGCAGGACGTTGGACAGGGCACCCTTGAAGAAAGCTTTGCCACCCTCGTCGCGTGCGATCTTTCGCCAGCAGTCCAGTGTCCCTGTATACATGATGTCAGCTGTATGGTGGGAGAGGACACAAGAGACACACACGTGAACATACAGCCAATGCATAATTCAAAAACGACTTAACTGTAATGCACACTACAATTTATTCACTAACAGTTTTCTGAAGCTGGAAGTCATATATCATAAACCAGGTTTTCTATATTAACCATGTGATACAAGTCTAGTTGCCGCTGGTATAATTAAGGTAATGATGTATTTATGTTGTACCTCCTTTGCGTCCAGACTGCATCATCATGCGACGCCTGACGGTGTCAAAGGGATAGGAGACCACGCCCGCTACGGCGGTCACGGTCTGCGCGATCATCCAGCTCACCACAATGTGAGTGTTTTTAGGGTCGGGGAGCATACCTGGCGAAGGACGAGAACCAAGTCAGATCTCTACGCTATTGTAGTTCACGAACTGCAGGCCAATTTAATCACCACTAAGACCTCTCGTCTCCGCAGACACAGACTCAACAATCATAAACATTTCTGATCAAAATTTTTAGGCAACGTCAAGGTACAGCATTTCCGATAATTTACTGGGAAGAAGAAGCTTCTTCTGGAGCTGCATTTTTTTTACCACTGACATATTAACTTTAAAATGCCTTGCGATGTCTTTCCTGACAAATGCACTGCATTAGGTCAAATGTGATTGATGAATTGATCGATGGAAGGTTGACTTATTCAGCTCTGCCTCCTTCTCGAACTGCGTAAATGCACTACTGCATTTTCGAGTAGCTCGGCAACTACAACAGCTTTGCACATCAAACATGACAGTGTTGAAAACGTCCTGGCAGCGGGTTCCCCGACAGCATGGCACAGCCGAAAGCCAGTAGTCTGCTCAGCAGGTGTGCTTTTCCTCTTACCTTTAGCTGTGTCATAGATACCAAAGTAAGCGGCCCTGTAGATAATGATCCCTTGCACAGACACATTGAACCCCTGGTACAGACCCCGGAGCCCGTCAGACTTAGAAATTTTGACAAGGCAGTCAGCGAGCCCGGTGAACTCCCTGGAAGAGGTTCCCTTGCCCACATCAGCGGCCAGCCGGGTTCTGGCAAAATCCAGCGGGTACACGAAGCACAGGGAGGTGGCACCAGCAGCGCCGCCTGACGCCAGGTTGCCGGCAAAGTAGCGCCAGAACTGCGTGTGCTTGTCGACTCCACCCAGGAAGATCTGCTTGTACTTGTCCTTGAAGGCGAAGTTTAGCGCCTGCGTGGGGAAGTAGCGGATCACGTTGGCCAAGTTGCCTCGCCAGAATGAGAGGAAGCCCTGCTCCTTCGGGATGCGGACAATGCAGTCGACGATGCCCTTGTACTGCTTATCTGCGCTGATCTGCTTGCTTGCATGTTGTACCTGTGTGTGTTTGAGGGGGGGCAAAAACGGTTACAAGACATAATAGGAATGAGCCACAGTTCAACTGCTCAGAACAAACAGCCACACAAACACCTGTGAGTTCTGACTCAAATCAGATTTGCACTCATTCAATCTGTGATGATAAGGAGTTCATAGGGCAAAAATTAATTAACTAAATAATTTTAATTGACAACATTTATGAAGCACCCAGACTGATTATAATAGACATCCTTTAAAAAAACTGGTTTTAAAATATTCTGGTAAAATGCCAAAATGTGTGATTACAGTGGCAAATCAACAAACTACGCCCAGTTACTTAATAAATTTTTTTTTTTTTAATTACCATGTTTTATTCTGATTTTACCACATAATCAGAACTACATAAGGCTTGTCTGATTCAGGATTGATTTTTTTCCCATTTTCTTCAATGACTATAACTCCAAATTGAACTTTTCAGCGTATTTCAGCATTTTTGAGTCATATACATAACATTCCACGTTTTACAAAAATGCATACGTCACTCTTTACCCAAAATTGGTACTATTGTTTTACCGCAGAAACAGAGAAGTTAAATGCAGACGGAGTGGAATTACGACATGGCCTAATGCGGACTGCAGATAAGGACATCAGCATGTGACGTCCAGGTACAGATGCGCTAGACAGCCATGCAGCAAATTCGTAACGCTATATAAAGCAAACACCCTCATTCTACAGTAATTCGGTTGCAAATGACGTATTAAAAAAAACACATCACAGTATGCCGCATAACCTGATGCATGTCATGATGTGGTCCAAAGCACGCTCCGTGCCGCTTATACGAGAAAGGATGCGGGAGGCATGCAAGGACTTCAACATGGCTTCTCAAGGAGAATGCACAGATAAATGCTCTGAGTTTTTACATGAAAAGAAGACCCTAAAAGCGTTACCGCGCTAACATGAGGTTACGTTTACTTAACTGCAGACACACTAACATGCAGACAGGGCTGTGTGACACCGCATCGCCGAGCCCGGCTCAGGGGATGCGCGCTTTACCTGCAGCAGCAGCTTCACTCTTTCAATGGGCGCTACTGCAGTTTTGGAGATGGCAGCCGCTACACCGCCGGCCAGAAAGTCCTTAGCAAAAGAGAGAGCTGCGTCCGCCATGGCAGCACTGGGTACTAAGATGAGATCAGATGATGAGCAGCGCACGTTTGGAGGACAGGCTCAGTCCCTGATTGCGCTCAACTCTCGAATCGTCGGACAAAATGGACGATTGCTGTCATTTCTCACGGAGGAACACGCCGAGTGCGCCTCATACTTATCGCGAGAGGAGCCTTGCAGTTTGTTCGGTAGTACCACAGTACAGGCTGTGATGGTTACTCGCTTCTGTCAGTTTCCCAAGTTGAATTGTCATCCACCTGCACCCCGTTTTCGTGCATAAAGAAATGCAATACAATCACATCAAATAAGTGTGGAAAATACAAATTTAGTGTTTCATTTTTATGTTTTACAGAGCACTATCAGAAATCTTCAAACTATGTATTCTACCTTTAGAGAAAAGCAAGTTAGACACCACTTTTATGCAAGTGTTTGTATTATATATACAATGTATTATTTTTCATTATTTATGCTTGCGCAAACCGATTGTGGTTATTCTACTGGAAATGCAGTAGATCAGTATTACTGATGGGAATTAGAAGTACCGTTCGTGAGAATATCACTACAGTGTCCCTACTGTGATGTATCTGTCCGCTTCATTTTTACATTTTACATTTTATTTATTTAGCAGACGCCATGTGTGTGTTTGGGAACGTTGAACGTGCATCTTACGTGTGCAGTAATATTAGTTTAAAGCAGTGGAAATGTATTTATTGGTTATACTAAACACTGCCAGTTCAGTGAAGGTTGGTTTTTATCTCTGGGTTCATCTGTCTCAGCACATTGCAGTGGACACAATGGCAGGGCGGGCAGTGCTGTTGGCCCACCAAATATTATTTCATGGATTTTTGAGTGTGCACAAGGAACAAGTGTTTACTTTGGCAAAATAAATAAATAAACAAATTTAAACTATCTAAATTTATAAATTTAAATAATTGTCCCTCCATCCATGCATTACCAAAGCACTCTTCCTATTCAAGGTGGCAGGGTGGCCTGGAGCCTATTCCAGGCAGCCTAGGGAACAAGGCAAGAAACCAAACCATCAAGGGGTAAATAATTAATTGTGCAAATTACACTTCTTAATAAAGAAAAAAATAATCAAAGCAAAACTAATTTGTGACCAAAACGCTCGATATTTTACTGTCTAAAGCTCAGGTTGAGCATTTTTAGGGAAACTGTTGACAGCCTTTTTCATCATGACCTTTGTGAGAAGAGCTGCCAGTCACATATCCGCAAACGGTGACATCATCCTTTGGTGAGCATTGCCCACTGGATGGGGGAGGGGAATTTTTAAACTAAAACCTGACCACACCTCCACAGAAACCCTGCAGGGACTTTACTTATTTACAGTATGCAGCAAGCCTGGAGAAAAGAGTCTGACAGGTTCATGGAGCTGAGAATTTGTGTCTTCATGCCTGCATAATGACTGTCTTCACCTGGAACATGTGTGGCCGTGGAGGTGTGTACAACAGAAACACACAAAAACAAACTAAATAAACCACGAAACCCAAAGATTTATAACATGCTTAAGAAAGAAATGTGGAAGGAAACGATAAAAAGGTACTTCATAGAATTCATGTTGACAGGACCCCAAATGTAACTTCCTCAACGTCTGGAACTCTGGTAGATGTTCTTTGGAAAAATGATAACCAGGCTGCTTTAACAATCTGCTAGAGCCACTATTGATGTGGCACCCTGTTGATAAGGATGTTTAACAGACCTTAACTTTTAATTAGTGACTGCTGTTTCACAGGAATCTGGAGGGCTTGCTGTATTTCAGACCTGTGCTGCAGTAGGCTGTCGAAAAAAGTACATATTAGGTATGAAAAAGCAAGAGACACACAAACACACACTTATTCCAATCTAGATGTCTCCTTCTATCCACACACTGATACACATATTCCGATTTAGACATACACATTAAAGCAATTAATGAAGAGAGGATCGGCATAGGGGCAGAATCTGGGTGAAGCGATGAGCACGTTAGAGAGAGGACACAGTTTCAGACACGGGTAGTCAGATGGGCTACAAATCTTATCTTTAACAAAGGAACCCCAAACACCCTGCACATGTCAATTCTGGTGCACCTCTAATTATTCACACGCATTCTAGTTTTTCTGATATCTGTAAATTTGAAAAGATATTTGTTAGCTTCACACATCCACATAAGATTAATTTAAGGGGCTGGGCAGCCAGTCAACCTTGGGGCCGCGGCTGTTTTTTTTTTTCCTCCACACTGTGGAGTTTTTGGTTCCTCTCCTCCACTGTTGTCTGGCTTTATTTGTATTTATTCATATCTTTAAATCCAATAATTCACTTGCTGTTATTCCTGTAAGACCTGCAATTTCTTCTGTAAAGCTCTTTGAGGAACCATGTTGTAAAAGGCGCTATATAAAAATAACCTGGATTTAATTAATTTTAATGTAAATGTACTTTAAATGTGTACAACAGTACGGTATTTACCACCAAACTGTTGAAGTGGGAGCAGAAAATGTTGTACTTCTAAGAACCATAAAACAAATACGCAGTAATGTTATTTTGCCACTAAGAGGCAGGCAAGTGCTGCGCATTTCAGACAAGTTACTGTAGCAACAGAATTACAGTATCTCACGAAAAGGAAATAATACTGCAGACCTATTTCAGCACTACCTCCTAAATGTATTCTGCAGAATTATTACTAATTCTAGCGCTCTATCGTAATCTAGCACTTTCAAATTTTTCAAAATGGTCAAAACAACATATACCGATCTGAAAAGACATGAATACAGTGGTATACTGTATTCAGCAAACATGTAAAGATCAGAGATCTGCTGCTGTGCCACATTTGCCGATATTTCATTCCGACTGCAAGTGTTTTGTCCCCAGTTGGATCAAAAGCCGTTAACACCGTTCAGTAATTGCACTTTCCTCTGCAAGTAGGCTTTAAATGAAACTTGATTCCACCTTTCCTTATACTTAGCGTGATACTTCAAAATGGATTTACTTTAATAATACCTTGGTGAGCAATAACAAATTTTCACGGTGCAGCGAGAAACCGAAACCACAGTAAAAGTGTCCAAGGCGCCGGTCTGTTTGCGTTGATGTCTCGCAATAAATACGGGCCGCAGGGAAATCAAAGTGCTGCAATGTAAACGGCGCATCTTTTGTACTACAGTAATGAAAACACGGCCACGACGGGGGCTCTGGCTGTTTTCAAGAGTTTCCTAAATAACAGCAGTACGCTTCGATTTCACAAATGTGGCGACAGTGAAAATGCGACATAAAGTTGTTTCACTATGTTATTAAATCCCGTTTAATATACTGTGCATGTACTTCGTGTAATAACACAAACGCATGAGGTTTATGTTATCAACAAGTGAAACAAGTGCGGGAAAAGGAATTTATTTTATATAAGTATAATTTATATTTATTTAAAAAGTAAGTATAAATATATTTTTATTTATTTAAAAAATATAAACTATATTGTATAATTATTTATATTTATTTAAAAATGAAAAATGTTTTTATAGCATTCCTACTATTGGGTGAACCTACCTCGTACCTCACTGTGTGTTCAGACCTCCATTAACGTTTTGCAGAAGTTGAAGAAACGAGTGTGAAGTTTCCGATATAGGCAGGGCGCGGAAATATGATTTATTACGTTCCTTTGAAGTACGTAACATCGGCACACGGGGACCTCATATAAAGTGGTTTTGAACGTCTTAAAGTCGTACAACAACTATAGTGTATGTAGAATCCGGAGAATTAACACCTTTATAGATGCATCGCAAAGTGGTGTTAAAGCTGACAAACCACTTACTGCACACAGGCTGAACACGTGTGCGTTTGTGCCTTTATATTGGCGAACCTTGTGATGAACTAATTGAGTTTTGCGTTTGCAGATGAAGATGATTGATCGTGACAGCGAAACTTAAAAGGATAAGTGGGCCACTTTCAGCCAAAGACGGTAAAAACACGTTATCCCCCTAGAACGTGCTCATCTCCTCGTACTACTGTCCAAACGCGCTAGGCGAAACGCACTGTAAAACAAACGTCAGTATTAAGTATAAATCTGTTTTAAAGCTGACGTTACGTCTCTTACATTTGTTTTTCCCATCAGAAATATAGCGTAGGATATTTAAGTCGTAAAAATGTATAATAAATGGTACGACTACACAAGGATTGTTTCTTTCACACTAGATTCAGTAATGAGATTAAATCTGCCTGTGCATTAGTGGTGAGAGTGTCCGATTAAACTGGATGGAAACGCGACCAAACAGCAAACCATTGTAATGGATATAGAAACATAATAAAGCGCAGTTAAACGCTGGTTAATAGTGGCTGGCCATAGGAACAGAGGATGCACCTTGCTTTGTGCACATGTAACCAAAATGGGGTCAAAGGTTAAGTGCTCTGCCCAGCAGCATGGTTAAGTTAATGATACTTCAATGACTCAGCAATGAGTCGACCTACTGTCAGTAGATCAATGTGCAAAACTTAATTTCTGGATCAAGATTTGGGGTGCAAAGCCAAACAGAAAGGAGGTACATATATATGTGCTGTGTGTGTGTGTGTGTGTGTGTGTGTATGTGTGTGTGCACGCTCGTGCATGCAGTAGGAGAAGAATGGTTTGCATCTCCAAATCTCCATGCAGGACAGTGCTTTAGTAATGTAATAAGTACAGCCGTAAAACACCACACCCAGCCTTTTAACTCAGTGCATGGCAGGGGGGGGGGGTTATCTTGTCCATTATATCTGCACAGCACTCTTCAGAGAACGATGCTCTTATTTCTGATTTTGTATAGCAGTTTGCTGTTTACCCGTTACCCATTTTTATAAGGTTTTCACAACTGAAAACATTTTAATGCATTACAACCTACATCTAATAAGTTTAACAAACTAATCTAACAGCCTGTGAAAAGGTAAGAAGCAGCTGTGTGTGTCCAGCTGACGTGGACATTTTACTGATGACTAGATGGTAGGTAAAAGGACGGCAGGTCAACCTCAAATCTCATGTGACCTTTTACCTCATCCATGAAAAAAAAAAGCATTCAGCATACATTTGGCATGAGAGGAGGGCAGCAGAGAGTCTTGCTTCTCAAATGTAACGGCACAATGAGATGAGAGCAGTGATGTGCTGTACAAAGTGCTTAACACTACAGAGACGGATGAAGAAGCGGCCACTTGCAAAAGTGATCGAAAGCAACTGAAAACTGGAAGACAAGGTGAAAGAGGACATAACTGGAGGAGAATCCTGCGGTGATGGAGAATCTGTATACCTTCTGGAGAGGTTCTGCCCTTATGATTAGTGTACAGTGCATTCTCACCTGGGATGACAAGGCAACTCTGAAGGTGTTACAAAGTAATATTCTTTCTCTAATCAAAGGGGAGAGAGCTTCCCTACTGAAAAAGAGAGCTCATCTTAATACAGAACGCATGGTCTGCCAGAGATGGAGAGCTTTTGAATGAGCCTTACCTTCATCTGGAGTTGCAGTACATACAGCCCGTATTACATACATCATGCCTATTGAATTCACCGTTTTCTTTTTTGGGTTTTACAAGCAGGGCTTGTTTTAGCCCTGCATTCTTGGCCAAACTCCAAGCATGTAGTCACCATCCTCCAGGGTTTGGAGAATTCTCAGACGATTGACTGAGGTGTGAGACGCCTTTCATCTGCATGACAAATCCTGAGCTACATGCAAGTCATGAGGAAGATAGAGTTACTTTGCTATGGTTGAAACATCTTACATGTACGATTTTGAACCAAAATGTGGGACATTAGCAGTTACTAAGGACTCATTATCCTTTGATTAAAAAAAACAATACATTTCTGAAGCAACATTTTGTGTTGCGGCTAAGTGGAAGAGGACGATAACAGATGCCACTTTGGTAAGCAGCTGGAGAGATGTTGTGGATATCTCCATTAATGGCCGTCCATGTTAGCGTTATATGACATGACATCTCTCATGAGGCAGACATACCAGTTGGCAGAGGCAGGACATGAAGGTACAGTTTGGAGCAAGGCCAATGCCATGGCAACACAAAGTGAGTTTTGGTGTGGTACGCCTTACTCCCTGCCCCTCCATCAAGGAGTCATTTGCACAGTAGGTAATGCTGGTCACTTATCACAAGCTGTAGCACACTGCACAGGTATCTGGTTAAAACATTGATACAGGGCTCACCAGCTCACCTTCCTGACTGGATGGTCCATTAATCAGGCCTTTCAGTGTTCTGCATGGTGCACTAGCACTGTCTTTAACTTTACACCTAGAAACCACAAACCCACATGCGAGTTCAGACCGCCTCCACACTCCAACAGCCGTCTTCACCAGAGCGAAAAACCAAAATGATTCCACTTATCCACATTTTAAAATGTAAAATGAAACAATCCTCATCATGTTCCTCAACTTTATTAAAGACACCATGAACGATGATAGGTCTGTAGGCAAAAGGAGGGACAAAGGGACACATGACAAACAGGGAAGCTTCAGGATTGTTTATTGTACCCAGTACAGATTATAAACTCAGCAGTGTGAAGGTACACGTTGTGAAGGGAGAGGTCAAGCCTGTACAAGTGCAACAGACCCTCGTCATGGAGATACAGCCAAGACAAGGCCATTCGTTGACAGATGTTAATCACTGAAGACACACCCTTTCCCCCAATGACAAAGCCCTGTTTCATCCCAAGGAGATGCAGTCTTAGTGACCAGTTGCTACACCACAGGGCTCCAGGTTAAAACATACATCATACATACATACATGAACATCTGTAACCAGCAGAAATAAACCGTGTATACAACAGATGAACAAATGCAAGCTTTGCAAAAATAAATCTTACTTCTACTCACAGCCCCATCTCCTTCCAAAACACACATAAAAAACACCTTAAATATAAATGCAGCAGGCATAAACATATGTTAATTGTCAGTTTGTACGATACACAATGAAGCAAAAAGGCAGCGGTAAAAAAAAAAAGCCAAAAATTAGGGATTTAGAACTAAGATTTTAAAGTCTCTTTAAGCCTGTCTTTAGAAAAACGTTTAGGAGAGCTAAAGGTATTTATAAACAAAGTTACAAATAGAAGTGTGTGTGTGTATGCATGTGTATGTTTATATATATACAAACACATTTATATATACACTCGTATATAAAGCATGTAGGGGGAATACCGTCATGCTCGCCAGCGTTAAAGCAGATGAGCATTCAGACTTAGCCTAGTCACTGAGCACGCTAACCTGCCATACAGTTGAACAAACGTTAGCATATTAAGGAGTGGTAGAAAACACTTGGCTTAAGCCTAATTAAGCTGCCAAAAAACCCAACTCAGTATGACTGTACAAAAATTAATAAATTCAAAGTATCTTTTCCCCCACCTAATAAATTCTCTCATTACGTGCAATATATTTTGTAGCATTTATTGTCTCGCTTTAGAAAAGAAAAAAAAAAAAAAAAAACTCAGATCAAAAAGGTATAATGCATTGTAGCACTGCATTTCATTCGATTTTAAAATTTATACAGTTACAGTTCTACAAAAGCAGATTGTCAATACAGAATTGCCACGATTCTAATAGTCAGCACAGAAGAAACCGTCATTTTGCCAACACTGCAGGGGCCGGATGTCTGCCTTGGCCCCGCCTTTCAGGCAAGCCCCTTCCCCTTCCCCTTCGGAGCTGGTTGAGCTCAGTCTGTCCAAGCTTTCTCAGGACAGCACATGGCTGGCCAGCTCTTCCTCTGTGGCTGGACCGCTGGGTGGGGAGTCCTGGAAACAGGAAGTGGTAGGAAAGACAAGGCGGAAGGTCATGTCCCCTGGCCTTGTCGGTCACTTGGGCAGTTCAGTTGGTGGGGTCAGTATACATAACCATCAGGGAACGGCGGTCCTGCGCCACACTGCTCTACCCCATCCACCAGGTAGGGGGCGCTCTCATCATAATGGGTGAGCGGCAGTGTGTCATCCTCGGTCCCTGGAAGGCTGTCTGTGTCAGACTTCAGGTTGGGCCGCTGGTTGTCAGGAAAGGCCATGGAGAAGAGGGCTTCTGGGTCGCACACGAACTTGTAGACGTACCTCTCCCCAGCAACCTAAGGAGAGAGTGAAGAAGTCAGAGGACATTATTTGGGTGGCCAACTGTAACACGAAGCCAGGAATGGAAATAAATGCAAAAGGGGGGAAGGGAATGTAGAAGGAAACGTGGAACGTGAACCTGCCTTTACCTTCTGCATGATGCCCTTCTCGTAGTAGTAGCGCAACGAACGACTCAGCTTGTCATAGTTCATGGCAGGCCGGTTCTTCTGGATGCCCCAGCGGCGAGCGACCTGGGGGGTAGAGGTGGCTTATTTAATCAGAAACGTCTTATCGGGAGCCTGTAGGTCGACTGGAATGGGTCAAAGCTTGCCGCAGATTTGAATGTGTCTGAACAGACCTCTTCTGGTTCAATCAGCTTGAATTCCATTCCCCGGCCAGTCCAGGCGATGAAATGCCCATTGGTGGGGTCGTCCAGCAGGGTGACCAGGAACTGCCAGAGCTGCAGGGAGCCTCGGCGCTGATAGGGGGGGCCGTCTCGGAATGGCGAGGGCTCCTGCTTTACCTTCCCTGTACGGAGATGTGTTGATGCAGGGCATTGCAATTTTAGTCAAGACACCTTACTAAATGGACGCACGAAAACGGAAGATAATGCATCTTTCTTCAAGACACGCACCTCCATCCCACCCAACTGTACAGTGGAAGGAGGACTCTGCAGTTTGCTCACACAGAAAGCGGACTAACCCGAATCTCGCTCTCAGAAGCTTACCGTCCAGTCTCTCAGGTACCACACAGGTGTCATCACAGTACAGGTGAGGCTCCCTGTTGAAAGCGTACCCTACGGAGCACATGAGACAGGAACGGGTAAGCTAAGAGAGCTCAGGAACAGCTTCCACAAAGTACTGCACAATCCATCTTTTTACACATATCCCAAACAGTGTCACAATAACAGGAGAACAGAGTCGTGTACAAGTGACTCAAAGTAAGGAAAGGAACAGTGGACGAGACACCTGCACCAGATTCATCGCTTATTTTATGGCAGGGATGACATTCACAACATCCATACTGTCTCTATTGCCTTCCCGTTGTGCTGGAATTTAACAATATATCAAATGAAGGAGAAAACGTTCAGTGAAATTCATCCATGTGTTTACCCATTGTTCCCTTGAACCCTGCCCCCCCACCCTGCTCTTCCTTCCACCGGTAACAACCTCAAACACTTACCATCTCGGCCACTTGGGTAAAAGCTCGTTGGCTTCCCAAATGAAGACTGGCAGTTAGGCACTTCTGTTAGACAGAAAAACACAAGAACAGAAAATATAATCATTTGTATTTGGAAGGGGAAGGAGTCACATAAGCTACAATTCTGGACATACTAGACAATGACACACAGAGCTACTAAACTTGTAAAACGTAATGACCGTTACTCAAGAAGAGTACAATAAAACCCATTACTTGACTGGTCCAGTATTAGTAAGCACCACTAGTAAGTAGCTGCTAATGCCACAGCACCAAAGAGAACCATTTATATTCTCTGAGAGCCTCCTAACCGCAACCAAACCGCTCGCAACCATTCGTTAAAGTGTGTTTCCACAGGAGCAGAGGCACTGCGATGGTTCCAGACGGCTGTGTGAACCACCACGCGCCCAGAGCTCACAGCTCGGCGCCGAAAGTCACAGGGGAACGCCAGAACACATTCACAGCCTGGCACATTCCTTGCTGCGACCTGCACTCCCGCCACACTACAGTAGGAGGGACCGCACTCCAAATGCCACAAAACGCAAAGCGTTTACACAACGCCCCTGTGCACATTCCTCTCGGACGCTTGCCGCCACTCACCAGAATCAAAGCCGTAGTCTCGGGGCTCCTGCTTGATGGGCAGCGAGGGAAAGGGTGGACGGATGGGGGCCACACTGGGAACCCCTTGCTCGGCATAACGGGGGTCCAACATCTCCTGTTTGAAGCCCCGGGGGGGCACAGGGACAAGGGGCTCCGACATTTGGCGGTGGTACGGTGGCCGACCACCACGGGGAGGTGTGCAGTGTTCTTGTGGTGAGAAGGTGGGGCAACCTTGGCTTTCGGCAGGTGGGAAGGGTAAACAGGGTTCTGAAAGCTGCCTGTGAAACCTGGGTGGTGGGGGGGAATGACATGATAACAGCAAACTGAGCAAGGATGAACAGAAATAACCCGATTGTATTTTGAAGACACCGAGTTCTTTGACATTTACACAAAGAAACTTTGTGAGCAATTAGCTGCAGTCATGAGAGCCCATGGCATGACAACACTTCTGTGTGACCAGCAGCACACATGCATGGACACCTCCCACGGAAGCTTACTTATTCCTACAGGGGTCACACTAACACCTCTGGCAGTTGAGAGGAGGGGAGCATGTTTGCCATCTCATTACGGATGAGAGTCCAGTTATGAGTATATCATATCATACATGTAAAAACACGACAAACGGGGGTCTGTCCCCGCCCAATCCAGAGGTACCATGAACCCCCCTCCACAGAACCAATGATCTAAACCATTTCCTACAGCAATAATGTCCACATTAAAAAAAATTTCAATTTAATTTAAAAGTATTTTATTTATCCCAGAGACAAATTACTTCTCTGCATTTAACCCATCCTCTGGGAGGAGTGGAGGCCAGCCACATGCTGTGCCCAGGAAGCTAGCATTTGAGTGTCTTGCTCAAGGACATGCCTGACTGGGCTGAGATTCGAATCAAACTTCTACATCTCAGCCTGATGTTCTACCCATTGAGCCATGTGTTAGGGTAGCAGGTCAGATCAGCCCATAATGTTATGGCTGCCATGGTATTTCACAGATTATGCTCCTCTCAGGTTCTTACCATCCATCCAAAAATGGCGCTTGGGCAAAGCGGGCGACCATGGCCTCCTTACCTGTGGTCAGAGCCGTAGGCTGCATCATTGTGAGTGACAGGCAAACAAGGCACTGCAAAGCCTGTTGCCTGCCCATGGGGTGGGAGGGTCCTCTGACCATGTGCTGAGCTTGGGACCGCAGCCTGCCCGTGTAAAGGGTGTGGCCCTGAGGTTTGGACAGGAGCCGGGGTCAGCGACTGTGCTCGTGGAGTGTGGGCGGAGCCACACGGGGAGACTGGTGTAGAGGGAGGAGTCAGCGGCTTGAACCCAGCCACGGGCTTCCTGTCATAGGCACTGTGTATAGGACAAGGAGGGGAGAAAGAAAGAGCAACAAAGGGGTGAGTGTGGAAACCGCGGACTGTCCCACTGCATCACTGGCACCAGCTGGCATTGCACAAGCACACCTGTAGCTATAAAGGCACTTGTCTCCGTAGGGCATGAGGGCCTGATCCTGGCTACACAGGGACAGCTCCTTGGCAGGACTCAGCTCACGCTTGATCTTGGTTGGAGGGGGGCCGTGAAACGTCACTACGGGAACAGAAGAGGCAGCGATCATAAAAGTGGAAAAAGCGCAGGGGCAAACCATGAGTAAACCATTAAACATCACACACTCACTCAATTGTCTACCTTGCTACTCTTCCCCCCCCCACAACAGGCCCCAGGAAGAGGTATTATGTACCCTCCAGAAGGCAGACTGCTTCAGATTCAGATGACGAAAATGTAAAAACGTCCCCGCTGCCATTCGCCATAATAACATTCATATGCCTGCAGCGAGTTCCATTACAAGCCAGTCAATACTCATGAATCAGTGGAGCTGTAATTTAATGATTGCCAACGATTTCTCCCTCCCTGCTTTGAAACCATTAGCTGCTGAATCTCCTCATCGGCTCCTATTAGCCGCGTCCCATGAACGATAGCAGTGAAACCGTACACCTCTGTGCAGTGTGACCTGAGATCAGCACCGCCCCTCCCCCCCAAACTTGGTCTCTCCTGAACACTGGAACACCAAACCCATTCCAAACAGGGTGGGCGACCCTTTGTCCTAACGTCATTCTGAGGTTGTTAAATACAGTACAGTGATGGGGCAGGATCAGTGGGACAGCGAAACTGGACTGACACCTGCCAGCCTGCCAACACCACCGCAGAACTGTCATTCAACAACAAATGAAGTTGGTACAGGGTGTTGGTGAGAGTAAAACATCTGAGTGCTATACTGGCAAATCACTGCAGACTGGGCTGTGTACTGAGGAATGGGGAGGGTCACCAACTGCACCTTTACCCCCACCTCTGAAGTGGCCGTTGCCAACCTCATAACCAAAGTGCATAGGAATACATTCAGATTACATGGTCCACCCAGCAGAATATTGATTACTTTTGTAGTTCAAATGGAGGGGGGGGGCAGGTAAAGTATAACACACTGAGGAAAATGATAACACAAACATGAAGGGAACACTCAAATTACAGGGACACGGCCAAGAGCAACCTGGCGATGCAGTTTCATCACCTCGAGCTGTGACAGACATACATAATTTTGCTCCCTGCTCCCACCCCCATCTCACTGCACAAGGAGCAGAACATTAATTATTAATGCTTCCAGAAGCGAGCTCATGCCATTGGCTCACTCTCAATGCTGGGCTCCGCCCATTCTCCCATAAACAGCGCACTAAATAATAAAACTGAGGTACTCACAGTTATCAGCCTGGAAATCTGGGACAAACTGTTCGTCATCTGGCACCTGAGCTGTAGAGGGAGAGAGAGATGGTAGGAATGGAAAAGTAGCCACACAAACGGTACTCAAATGCACATCATAAAGCTTATGACATCACTGTATTCTACACATTCATTGCTGTGCAACACACACACACACACTTCCCAGAGGCAATCAAAAGCTGAACAAACAGACCGAGCTCAACGGAAAAAAACTGCTCTCGTTTTATGAGTTTGTGACATAAACACACACCTCGGGAAAATTAAAGCGGACCCCAACCCCCATTTTAAATACAAAAATTCATAAATAACTTTGTTGCTTGTAAGGGGGGTGAGTGTTTGTGAGAAAGTAACCTCACATGTGGCTCCTCATAATAAACTAAAAAAAAAAAAAAAAAAATCAATCTTAAGCTTAAGTCAACAAAATAGCTAGAGCATCCTACATTCTCATTCTGACAACATATGTCAAAATTAAACTCTTCAAGAGGAGGCGGGAACTATGGAATTAGCGTCTCAATGATTTCTGGTAGCAGTGGTTGTGGGAGTGATTATTTTTTAATCAGACACACATCACAGACAGCGGAAGGTGGGTGACACGCATCACTACTTTCACTCCTTTACAAGCGGAAATCGACCCGTGTTTGTGCTCGCACCATGCTGAAATATTAATGCCACAAACAGTCGCAGGGCAGACTAAAAGTAGGGCCCTAAAACACACTGTGCCCAGATATAAACAAACCAATACACAGGACATTATTTCCACTGAGTTTACCTTCTGCAATCCAGATCTCTTGGAGCTGACTGAGGTCCTGAAACAGCTCTTTAAAAGCAAGAGACAAAAAAATGTCACCACAACATCACAATAAAACAAGTGTGGAAAGTGTAAGTCAAATATATGAAGAAATTGCAAGAAATCAGTGGTAAGTTAACAGCTGCTGGCCATACCAGGTCCAGTGAATACAAGGACATTTACCTTCTGTGTCCTGAGCCAACTCAGCATCAACAAACTTCCTCTTCCTGTCTCCAAACTGTCTGCTGCATGGTTCTCCCATGTGAGACTTCTGCTACAAAAATAATTTATTTTTGAAGTCTATTTAAAGTACATCTCACCTTTTATTCTGGATATATTAACACCACCACATCTTTGGAAGGCTCTGACGATCACAACTGGACCATCTGATGATTGGGTGGAAGTACGTGGAATCATTTGAAAGTTAAACACGAAACACTTACGTTTGAAGGAACCATAAAGGGAACTTGCTGGTCGTAAAATCCATCCATCGCGCCCGGATTTTTACTGACTCCTGAATAAGGGATGTTCGCTTGAAGCGACGTGGAGAAGCAACGCACTTCTTTCCTTCAAAGAAAAAAGGAAAGTTGCAGAACGATTCTCATCGCTCAGACGCGCTTTCTTTGGATTGCCAGACTAAAACGCCCATAGTCACACACGGAGAGGAGCCGCGATGAACTATCACAAAGATCTACTTTGACGTGTCTTCATACAGCCACGCTGTCACAGCACGTCATCTTTAAGCACGCAAACGGACTATTCGCCAAACGATTTAAATGTTACATAAGGAAAACTATCCATCTGTGCAACTACATACAGTTCAGACGCAATGGAAAATGTGCGAAGCATTTTTGGACGAATACCTTAGTCCGTGCACGGTTTCCCTTACACGTATTGATCTATCAGCACGATCACAAAAGTATATCAAATACACAGGAGATTTTAAAATAAATGTGCACAACAGCGGAAAAACCGCACCATGCGAGGAGTCACATTGACCTGTAGATAAAATTTAAAGTCGGGTACCGCTGCATCTGCTGTAAACACGTCAACAACACACTTGTTTCACTAGACCCAGGGACACACACTACTGGGAAAGAATGCATAAATAAACTAAGAGGTTTCACAAGGATTACGTCTAGCACTAGACACCCACGCCAATGACATGACTCATTTTTTAAATCAACTTGGCGTCCCGTTAATAGATGACATGCAAAGCCATTCTCCGAGTCCGAAACAAGCTCTTTCGCATACTCTACCTCTGAGTGGTACATAACGGTCGGCACTGGTTGATATTCTTGTAGAAAGCTTCGACTTTAGCGCAATTAAATTACTGCAACACACAGCGCCGGAAAACGATTCCTTTTATGGGACGAAGATGTATTCTCTGAGAAATTATTTATCTGCGAACTGGAGCTGTGTCTCAAAGCGATTGACTTCTGTGCCAAGCTTCTAAAGTTAAAAATCTTATATTATTACTCCAGTATGGCTATTATATATAACCAACGTTTAACTGGTTTGCATGCAGCGCTTTTGCAAAAAAAAAAAACTGTTAAATAAAGAAAGTGATAATCTTAAAACAGTACGTGCAATATTAAACACGCAACTTATTGTAAAGTGAAATCAACCAGGATAACCGGACGTCAAAGAAATGCAATGTTTATCATCATCAGAGTTGCGCTTATTCTTAGATTTGAAAGTGTTAAAATCTGAGATCAAAGCAATTACAGTTGACTAGGAGGAGGGGAAAAAATCCAGCCCAACACCCGCAATCCCTCTTTTCTTAAGTTTCCCCCTCCCCCACGGCCCCTTGTTTTTCTCAATGAAGTGAAATTCGATCCCCCAGCTACAGCAAAAAAAAAAAAAAAAATCACGACCTCTCCATTCACAAATCTGCCAACACGCCAAACTTGACTAACCAAAAAGAAAATACATAGCCATCCAAATGCAACCCCACAATTTACTTGTATTATTTAAAAAATACCACAAAACTTCCAAAGAGGCAGAAAATGGTTGACCAAGTAATTGCACGCGAAGAAAATGGCGTTCCCTTTTCTCTTCACAGATGCAATGTAAATTTGCAGTTGCAACTCGATCTAACTTCAAAATGTGAGTAAATTATTCTTCCGCGAAACTGTTATAAACTATATATACACTGTGTATATATATATATATATATATATATACTGTATAAAACTTACCCTCTGAGCGTGGCTTTATATTTTCTCAATCTTGGGGGAAAAAAATTGTTTACTTTATATCCGATACAGAACGACACGTCTTGGGTAAGTGATAAACTGATGCGTGCTCTCCGACTCAAAGAACTTGAATAAGCCTTTCTCAATGGAAGTGCTGGGTTTTTTCCCTGGGGCTCGGGGCGGGGCGCTAAAGCACACGCTCATTGGTGCATAGACAATAGACATGGATACGGACACGATAACTGACCAATAAAATCTTTGTAGGTACTGAATTATGCATGAGGGGCCAATCGCAGCGCGTGCCTGCCCCGTATTTATGAATGACTGGGTTTCATTCACTAAAATGTTTTCCATGGCCACAGCCCCTTAAAGCGGTAGGCGTTGGTTCGAAGTAATCCGACCGCAAATTCCACGTGATTCGATCAAAGCAATAGCAGTTAATCTGTGACTCATGAATATAATCTCAATGTTTACATTTTTTTGTATTAAACTCTACAGTGGGACAGGCAGTTTCTTTTATTCGATGTTTACTACAACTGCGTTTGAATGTACATTTATTTTGGTTTGCAGACTCTCATACTGTAGTACATAAAATTTAACTAAAACTTTACAGTTTGTAATCTTTTCCTAATATTTCCACTGTGTTTGCATCCCACAGTTTTCACTTACCAGTTCAAATGAGAATAAAATCAAGCCATTTCATAACTGTTATTGGCTTTTTGAACATAAATATATTGCTCCAAACAAATCGTACAGTATATTCACGAAACGTAAGTAATTTGGATTTATACAATGAACAGCATGTAAATTCAATAGAAGTTGACGACAGTCATTAAAATTATATCATTAAAATTCTCAGTGTGGGTATTCTGTAATTCTTTTTAAAATATTTCAGGATAATGCTGCTGTATGTTATACAGATGTTATATTAACATAAATTGAATTAAATATTGTCATCTTAATGACTGTCTTCTGTTTAATCTACTAAAAAAATTTTCGCTGCCTTTATGACATGGCTACAGTGTACACAGGTGAACTGCTAGTATTAAGTTGTCTTGACAACCTAAGAGGACAACACAACAGAACACTACGCATGTCCTTTGCATGCTTCAAGACTGGTTCACCTCAGTGCTGCTAATGAATCAACTAAAGCCAACATCAACAAGCTGTTTCTGTAAGCAATGTAAGGTGTGTGAAGCAAAGAGGCCTCCCGCTGGACTGACTGCATCTGCATTTAAAAAGGGGAAACTCAAAATATCTTATCATAACAGCCCCGAAGGGGAACATGTGTGTAAGCATCTTCCACATGTTGTCACTTTGTGGCAGTAATGCACTGCAAGCCTCATGAAACAAGCATCCTGCATGTTGACAAGTGTTTCAGTTTGGTTTAAAGCTGTGAGATTTATCATCAGACGTTTTCTATTCTAAGGGATTTTTTTCTCGTCGTCATGAAGAACATCATAGCTGTCTGGTACATGTCACAGTGAAAGAATTCAGGTAAACTTTAGCATCAACGGTCATCAGCTCTTCCATGAAGACAAAACGGACAGATGTGTCACTTCTAATGAAAGCATAAGCAGTTACTCCCATGGGCCTAAAGTGGTTTTATGAGATTTATGCTGCATTATTTTGTCACCATGTAGGAAGGGACACACCATGTTCTTGTGGCAGTGACCCTTCTCCTGACCCTTCTCCTGACCCTGCTAAGACCATAATAGCCTTTGATATTTCCACTGTCACCTTATATAAGTGTAAGAGGGCCTCTCCTCTGCTGTCGGCTGGAAGGGATTAGCATCTCATGGTCGAAAGTGGAGTGAAAGAATAAGCCCTGATCATTATGACAGCTGTCCCAGGTTAGAGCTAAATTTAGCACTGTCCCTCAGAGCGAGGAACAGGGACTGTGGGGCGGTCCATCGCCAGGCATTTGGACACACTTGCAGAATCACCACCTGTCCTGAGGAGAAGCTGGAAAATGTACCAGCACACACCTTCCGGTATCCTTGTCACTTTAACAACCTAGAGAGAGCCTGTCAGCGCTACTGATGGCTTTCATTATGTATAGGTCACTGAGGGGGGAGGGGGGCTGAAAATGCTCAGGGATTCAAACATCTTAGCACAACTGGCAGAGGGCGACCACGTTTGCGTCTGTACTCATTTCCCTAGGGACTGGGTCAGTATGACAAGCAGTGCTAATCCGCTTTCTCTCTATGAACTGCTGTGTCTAAAAATACGCAGAAGGGAGAAATGAGATTGGAGGACTAAAGTGCAGCTTGTCTGTTGGGCGTGGGGCTTCAGGGGGCATGGTCAGCATGGAGGGAGGTTCGGCACATCAAAATACGTAGGCTGCAGTTAGAGCTCTTCTCAAGCCCTCCCACCACTTACCCACACAATAGGCATTACCCTGCACCCCCAAAACTGTAAAAAGTCTCAGACAGGCTTATCACCGTAGTGACTCCAAGTGACTTCACACCTTTCTCCATTTGACTACTGACTGCTCCTCTCTCCCTCTTTCAGTGAAAGAGGAAAAAGAAAAAACGACCGGCAATGCTTGGGGCTGTTGGTGCATTCCTAACTAGAGACATGATCTGACTTGTTGGCTATTAATAGCAGGTGGAGAGGTAGAGAGCTAATTCCTGCCTCATTATTTTGATGCTGCTAGACAGCTTGTCTCAGTTCTGTAGGGCTCTAAGTGTATAATGGCAGCTCTTATTCTGAAATACATGGCTGCAACATTAAGTCTGCTCACAGCCACCTGGACAGCTCCAGAAACACATGCTGAGAAATATCCTTTTTGTCCTTACTGGGTTACTGTACTTGGTTCACCTGTATTTGATAAATTGTTCTTGTAAATAGAACACACAAAGCAACTACTTGGAATATATATTTGTTAAATCTACAGTAATCATGTTTTACTTGTGTTGCATCTGGTTTTCAACATTCATGAGCATCATGTTTTTGTAAGAGGTTTTGTTCATTCTAGTTCAGGCAAATTCCTGAAATGTTCACACTTACAGTAAAAATATAAACCAGCATATGAAGTGTAAATGAAGGCATCCTAGGCAGATAGTTATACAGTATGTTCGGCCTGTTGCCAATAGGGGAATCTAGAGCAGGAAGGAGTCTGACATACTGGCCAGGGACTGCTGTGCGTGGTGCTCACAATCAGAGGCAATCAGTGAGATCAAAGTGAAAAATAAGCCCAATTCTCAGAAAAGTGCAGGCGAGGTGGAAGCCAAGCTCATTATCCCAGTTCTTGCCCCGCAGGACACTGAGGTGCGGGATTGGCTGGGGTCTGCTTCAGAGGCGGAGCTTAATGAGTTCAATGTGCTGTCCTACTGAATGATATCAAAAAATATATATATATATATATGAAAATTCCTTGGGTGGGGTGCAAACAAATCTCCTTTGAGGTAGAACACTTCCTCTGTGTGTGTGTGTGTGTGTGTGTGTGTGTGTGTGTGTGTGTGTGTGTGTGTGTGTGTGTGTGTGTGTGTGT
>JABJVR010000001.1:12356733-12380109 GCA_025773905.1 Chitala chitala | reverse complement strand
CCAAACCCTAACCCTAGCTCCAGCCCCTCTCCTGGACCAAACCCTAACCCTAGCTCCAGCCCCTCTCCTGGACCAAACCCTAACCCTAGCTCCAGTCCCTCTCCTGGACCAAACCCTAACCAAAGCTGCAGCTCCCCTCCTGATTTGAAATGTGCATTGGTGCATCTTATAGAAACTTTTTTAATGATGATGTACTAAGTTTAAACAGCTGTCAGTAAAATGTAGCACCACTTTGACGTGCTCAAACGCTCCCCTGATGTGTGTTCTTGGGCACCTGGGGTTTTGGGCTCTGGCCCAGGGTTGCCACGACAACATACTCTATTGTTTCACTGGCCAGTTTACAAGAGTGCCCGGCTGGCACGGCACGGCTCCTCGCTGGCAAAGCCTCCGTTGTCATCAGAGGGGCATTCGCACTATTGTTTGAGGCTTTAGCTGTGCTGTGCCTGTTGGTCAGTGGCAGCTGTGTTCAGCCCGCTGGGACGGCTGCCCACTCGGTGTCCCACCCCCCACACCCCTTCCAGGGCTCCTGCTGCCATCCATCTCCCTTCGCTGCCTCTAGCTGGCGTTGGGAGTGGCAGAGCTCAATGTGTAACTGTAAAACTCAGCCTGTGAAAATGAAATAACAACACTTTTTAAAAATATTGAATATCTGTACTCACTCAGGATGTATGAGGGTGGAAAACCCATTAGCTATTAATACTAATGTAATAGATTTACAGCCCAGGAACACCTGACACCCTGTGATGAAGTACTGTAATCCTGTTAACTGACTTCACTGCACCAACACTGGGTTTCTCAGTGATGTTGCAAAGAAAGTCAACATAGCACCAAAATAAAAAATTGCTAAAAAAATTACTTCAAAAGGTAATTTATATATTTTTCCCAAAAAAAATTAAGGCTGATTGTCTACTAATGCACCCTTTTAAACAAGTAACAATTAAATATAAGTATATTAACCATCAGCTGTTGTCTTACACAAGATTGACATACAAGACAAACAGCTAGAATAGTATCGGCTGTAAAGCCTTTTTTATATCTCCCCTTTTACAGTGAATAAAACACAGCAGGTGATCACAGTATATCATAACATTAATTTTCTGACTGTGAACCTGAGTACAAGTTGTGTTTGCACAGAGGTGGTGTCAACCCTAAACCCTAGAGGCATAACATTGCAGATTTTCTACATCAAAACTCCATATTGTTTTCAGCAATTCAGTATCCTTCAGTCCAGTACAGCCTTCAGAACTCCATTTAACACCCTGCATTTTAACAGTGCTTCTGTGCCGTTCTGTTTCCTTTGACAGTAAGGAAAAATTCATGACGTGTGAATGGCTCTGCAATCAGATGATTCTATTCTTAAGATCAGAAAGTCTCTGCCCTCATTCTAAAGCTCAGAAAGGCACCGCCCTCATTCTGAAGTTCAGAGGCTCCACCCTGATTCTAAAGCACAGAAAGCATGTGCCTTTTTTCTAAAGCTTTGATCAGCTCTGTCCTCATTTCAAAGCTCAGATATGCCCCACCCCCAGCAAAGACACCACATGACACGTTTCAATATTGCTGTATGTTTATTGGACAGAATTTCAAGTGCCAGCTATGCCATGTGTCTAAAATTCCTGAATGCGTCGGATGGAGCCCACAGTGGGATGCGTGGCATTCCAGTCAGCGAAGCGACGGTACTCCCCACGTTCCAGTAGGTACTGGTGCCCACGGAAGTTGGGCTGATCGTAGAAGAGCCAGGCACCATCCAACACATTGCAGGACTGGACATCACGGTGACTGAAACGGTCAGTGAGTGATGGGACGTCCTCCGTCAGCTCCAGCATCTGGCCTGCAAAGTCCAGCCTTTCGTAGATGCGGATACGGTACATGCCAGAGCCCTGCAGGGGTGTCGGGTCACAAGCAGGTGGAATAACAGCCATTAGGTTGTAGGTTTGAATAGAAAAATTCATTACTAAAACTTAAAAAAATCTCAAACTACATTAAAAAACAAAAAAGTGCAACAGGAACAGTTGATGTTCAAAATTGGAAAAACCTACAAAATATGTAGTGCTAAATGTGTATATTACAACTATTATATATATCCTCCACCCATCGCAAAGTCAATTATTTCCCCATATTATCTTTTTCTTTCCAAACACCATTAGTAACCGAGTTGTCGGTGTATTTTGGGAGAGCTGTGGACGATTTCAGCAGAACACATCTGTCTCCGTTAAAATACATGGTGTGGAGATGTTTGTGCTGTAGATGCTCTTGAGGAGTTAATTTGAGTGATGATCTGAGACTGATGCTGGCTTACTGAAGTTAACTGCCCTGAGACTCTTCTCTGCAGCCCTGAAGGCCCATGCTCTCCTCACCCCTGTACGTTGTCTACTAGGCTTAATCAGTCACAAATTCCAAGAATTAACAAGGTGAGGTTGCTGTCCTTCACTCACATCTTCTGTAGAGTCTGTGCCCTGCACTGTCCTGTACTATACACGGTTTGTTAACCAGATATAACCTTCTCTTCCTGTGTTGTCTCTGCCTCCCTGTACTGTGATCATTCTCCATTATTCTCCCCCGTGAGCAGACTAGACCCCCCCCGGTCCTGCCACTCACAGCTCTGATCAGGCGGCAGGACTTGATGGAGTCGTTGTAGCCCATCCAGCGCTGGTAGTCGGGGTACTCGCCACGGGTCAGCACGTACAGGCTGCCCGTGTAGTTGGGCCGCTCGTACAGCACCCAGGCGCCGTTCTCCACGCGGATGGAGTTGCAGCGGTTGAAGTGCGCACTGAGCTCAGGGCAGTCGCTGCTGCACTCGTAGCAGCGGCCCTGGAAGCCCCGCTCCTCATAGAAGATGATCTGCGGAGCAACATGGGGGCTCGTCAACGGACGGCAGCACCGAGGGCGCGGCGGCACGGCGGCAGGATGAGGACCTAGGTGCGTCACCTACCTTACCCAAGCGTTCCATCCTGGCACTGCCTCTTGGCACAAAACGCTACTCTCTGAATCCTCCTGACACAAACGCGTGCCGGCATTGCCGGCGGTGAGATTTTTATATCGACCGTTTTGAAAAGCAATGCCAGTAAAAGCATTGTCATTTAAATAGCGAGCTTTTACATCAGCACAACAGGCGATGGCACCTTTTCCAGAATCTGTGGCTTTTTGCCATGTTTAATGACTGCTGCTTTTCAACTGACCTTGTGAACCAGTGCTCTGCTACTTCCAGAACATTTTTTTTTTATTAATTTGATTTCAGAATATAAAATAGGAATACACTGAACACTGGGGTCATCAAAAGCTGAGCAGAGCATGTGATAACTGTGCCCTGGGTATGATCACGTTTCCAAAGGTGTTAGACTGTGTAGGTCAGTTCAATTTAACCTCACCTAGTCTCTAGCACAGAATAATAGTCTTGTTCCCTAGCAAGTCACTTGTTAAACTTTATAGCTTTACAATCATAAACTAAGGGCTTTGTATTCCCATGAGTACTGTGGACTTCTAGGCCCCTGTCAATAAACCATGTCTATAGGGAACTTGTTAATTCATTATTAGTACTTATCTTAAACTAAAGATTATTGTGATGGAGAGAAATCAGTCTTCATACTGAACACTCATTCATATCACATGCACTAATCATTCATATCACATGCAATTTTTCAGGGGACTAATACAATTGTGCAAATTTAAAAAACAGTCAGCACTTGATTACCAAAATTACATTTTACAGTTTTAAATTATGACTATTCAAGATAAACAGTTTATATTTTAATTTTTGATAATTTATGATAAATACAAACTCCCTCTTTACTGATAGATTAATTCCATGAAACTGTGGGCCCAAAACTCCTGTCTTTAAAACACAGTAAGTGCAGGATGTGTTGTACTGTGTGCTTGTTTAAGGGAAATAATGTGTACTCGTTAATTCTGCTGAAAAACTTTGAGGAAACTGAACTATTGCGTACTTATAAAGTGATGTGCGAACTTCACGGCTTCGGATTATTCAAGTTAATCAGGCACAGAGACATGCGTGACTGACAGGTGTGTTTAATGGCATCTCTGGTACAATTTAAAACTCTGTAACATGTCTGATGGAGCCCACGGTGGGGTGCGCGGCCCCCCAGTCCGTGCAGTATCCGTACTCGCCCTTCTCCAGGAGGTACTGCCGGCCACTGTAGTTGGGCTGCTCATAGAAGACCCAAACGCCATCCATGACGCGGCAGGAGTGGACCTCCCCACCAGGAAGGCGGTCCTCAGTGGAAGGCCAGCTCTCTGTCACTTCCACGACCTGGCCCTCGAACCCAGGCCTCCTGAAGATCTTGATCTTGTGCAGGCTGATCCCCTGGTAGGACATCACACACACACACACACACACAACACGGCCCACTTAGAACTCTCCAGCCTGTTCATCTCCACCACAAGTGTGTGCACACTCACATCTTCACAGGAACACCTTCTGACACAACACTTCAACATAGTAACAGCAGTAAGGCATCCTAACTAGTGGGAGCATTAAAATACAGTGTCAGGGTACCACGGTAAACTGTACCGTCTCCAACCCAGGGTGCTGCTGCTTACTTCCCAGGTGCACTTTGATGTTAAACAAGAAAGAGAAACATGAGCAAACATGGGAATGAAGTTGCTTAATTGTTTAATATATATGTGGATTTGCTGTAGGAATACTGGAGTATCAGCGTTAGGCAACCAGAAGTCCACTATCTTTACCTTGTTGTTTACTACTAATTTCAGCATACGATTATTTGAATATGCTTTTCTGCTTTGCCAATAGCCGTCTGTTTGTGTAACTGTGCTGTATTCAGTTATTAGGCTTTCAAAAGAAGGTCAAGCCACACCCCTGGACTGGACATGACTCAGCTGGCACTGAAGCATATGACTGGCTGCAGCGGCCAATCCGCAGCTGTGGATGGAATAGCTCTTTCTTGCGCTGTGCTGTTGCAGAGTTTACTAACCCACTTACAGATCTAACAAGACGGCAGGAGCGCACGCAATCACTGAATCCCTTCCAGCGGTGATACTCTGGGTACTCCCCGGGCGTCACGATGTACTGGTAACCCATGAAGTTCGGCCTCTCGTAAAGGACCCAGCATCCGCTCTCCACCCTGATAGAGTTGCAGCACCGAAAGAAGGTGTGCAGATCACTGGCGTCTGTCTTACACTCGTGTGACCGTCCCTGGAAATTCTTGTCCTCGTAAAACACGATCTGCCAAAGGAGAAGCACGTTAGTCACGCGGCCTGGGATTTGCCGGGTCACCAAATTTCACAAACAAACACAGCTGTGTACAGAGGTGAATGCTCAAAGCCTACCTTCTCCATTCTCAGTTCTACCACGGCAGACACAATTCACACAACATGAGGGAAAACTGTACAATTATGCTCTTTATATGCAGAGAGAACAAAAACAGCCCCAGTTCATGTGCTGCTCAAATGAATCAGATATTTCGATCAGCAATTCAAAAATTTATCCATCAGTCAGTCTATTGTTGGCAAGAAGTGAATCACAGATTTCTGAACAAAGGGCCGTGACACGGGTACAGTAGCCTGACCTCTGCACAAAAGCACTGGTTTATACATAGCATGTGCTTCCCAAAAATTACTAATTGACTTGAAGTTTTGCCTACCTTGATGTCCAGCAATTGTTCTTTTAAAAAGAAAACAAAGACGCAGGACAATTACAACACAATATACCAAGTATCATTTTAAAGTTTTCCATTTATTGCAATGATTAAAGTATGTACAACAGTATTTAATTGTGATTACTTATGATTAGATGCTATGTAAACTGAGTTATGGACACATTTATAGACATTGTACAAGAAAGAAAAGAAAATTTTAAAACTCCATTAGTTAAGTTTACAGCTCAAGAATTAAAACATTTTCTGGCGCCCCCTAATGGTCAGTCTGTATACGCATTTACAGTATGTAACTGTAGTAGACATAAAATTTCAGCATTGTTCTTTACGTCAGACATTATGTAACACGTATTCTACAGCTATACTTTAGACAAAGTACTTTAGTGCTAATTCTCACGGTACTCAGGCCATTGGAAGCGTTGACAAGAAATACTGTCACATCCCTATTAGGCAAGACATTAACACCTACAATTAACTCACTGTTTAATTAAAATCGCCACTCCAATTATGTTCATACTGCAAGGAGAGTCCGACACCAGCATGAATAATTCCTTCATATTGCAGAAAAAGTGTGAACAAACGTGTTCATTTTATACGATAGTTCGTGCTGAAATATCAATGCTAATTTTTTCCTTTCAAAACAAATTTTCATGTTTGATTAAATGCACATAGTCCACACAAATGAATATAAAACTGTATACCTGTACATATGCAGTTATAGTACAGAATTCCAGGTTTCGCACAATAAATATACGTCAATGTTTCCATACAAACGTTAATATGAGATGGGAAACTTTACACTTGGTTATATGTTTATTTATAAGTAAAGAACATTCATGGTTTTCCATTGCTGACACGGACTGCGCCACTACACATTATGCACTTTAATTCGTTTAGTTAATTACTCGAACTGTTGATCAGCTCAGATCATTTTATCGTGCGCACGCGTATAGAAACTTCTGGCCAATGGGACGTTTTTATAGGGCTCGCTGCAACACGTACGGTGCTGGCTCAGGGCTTTTCACAATGGGCGGCCGCTGATATTCGGGGGTAGGAGGGATATAAAAGTGTCGGGAGGTGAAGGTGTCCACACAGCCGATCTCAGGACAAGCAGCAGCCAACATGGGCAGGGCAAGTGACAGCGTATTTTTCTCATTGCTTTGTCACGTTACAGAAGGATACAGCAGCTTGTACAATTTATGTGTTTAAAATCCATTTTAACACTTACTGTGTTTTGTGAACACAGCTGTATATTTACTGCAATTGTATTATACATCACTAACAAATATGTTATTGTTAACCTGAACAGAAAACTACACCTAACTTCTCCAGACTTCTGGTCGTTTTTTTTTTTTTTTTTTTTTTAAGCACCAACAAACTAAACTCATACAGCATGTCTAGTTATTCTGTGATGTAATACAGAAACACGATGGGTGAAACAAAATGGTGCAAACCAGAAGGCAGTGAGCTGTTCCACCCTCTCCTTCCTTTAGATCATCTTCTACGAGGACAAGAACTTCCAGGGCCGCTCCTACGACTGCAGCAGCGACTGCGCGGACCTGAGCTCCTACCTGAGCCGGTGCTACTCCTGCAGGGTGGACAGCGGCTACTTCGTGGTCTATGAGCGCTCCAACTATGTAGGGAACCAGTACTTCCTGAGGAGGGGCGAGTACTCAGACTGCACTCGCATGATGGGCTTCAGTGACAGCATCCGCTCCTGCCGCATCGTGCCCGTGGTCCGTTTCTAAGCGCCTGCGTTTACAAAGCTCACACACACTCCTCTCCATCTTTTGCATTCTTATAAATTTTTTCCTTGCTAAGTTGAAGGCGTTGTTTGTTCTCACAACAGCACCGCGGACCCTTCAGAATGAGGATCTACGATGCAGAGAACTTTGGAGGGCAGATGAACGAGCTGGGGGAGGATTGCGACTCCATCGGAGAGCGCTACCGCATGTCTGACTGCCAGTCCTGCAACGTGATGGATGGCCACTGGCTGCTGTATGAGCAGCCCCAGTACAGAGGCAGGATGGTGTACCTGAGGCCAGGGGAGTACCACACCTTCAGGGACATGGGCCTGGGCTCAGTTAGGTTCACGTCCATGAAGCGCATTGTGGACACCTGCTAAACTCACAGGGTTTGAGGAAGAGCCACTGGCTCTCTCCAGAGTATAGAGTATTGGAATTACTGTGTCGGACATCCCATCATAAACCTGTACCAAGGTGTGCAAAAATAAAATAAAGATGACTCGGACCACGTAAATATCGGTGACTGTCATTTTTAACCACGTTAACGCCTTTGTTTACAAACAGCACTGACAAGAAATTATTCAAATACAGACACTGTCCTCAAGAATCAGGAAGAATGCATTTATCTTTTAATTAGAATTCACTCGTATGTGAGCGTATTCAAATATACGTCTTCACCTACCTTAAAATGGTTGCCATTCCTTCATTCCAGCTGGATGAAATGAGACACGTGTGTCGACATTCGGAACATCTTTGCAAGTGACATCAGCTGTCAAATTTTTAAACAGTAAAAGTCCTTGCTTAGTTCCATGGTCTTGTTTGCCCATCAAAACACACCAATACTACACCACCCTTTCTTTCCAAGTTTATAGCGAGTTGGTAAAGAATCGGCAACGTTCTATGGCACCAGAAAAAGCTTCATGAGTCTTCAAAAGTCATGTCAAACAAGATACACGCAAAGTATTCATAATACAGTTGCTTGATTTGTCTGAGTTACAGTAAATACAGCACAGTCTTACAGAAGCGGTATCTGTGAATATTAAAAAGATGTGCACAGCATAGAGTTTCGTCTTTACGTGTCTTTGGACACCTTTCACGTTTTGGAAAAGCCTCGTGTTTACTTACATCTACCGCTATGAAGTTTCACTGGCAGGGACGATCTAGCAATCCAACATCTAATTCATCTCACAGACAGGGCGGGAGATGGAAAGTAAGGCATTCAAACAAGAGGACGACCTTCAAACACCACTAGACATGCCAGTTACTGTCCACCTTGTGTCCCAGCCTAATTACAGTCAGAGTTCAGCAATTTACCGTTGGGGAATTCAGCAATTTACCGTAAATGGGTAAAGGTCTTGCTAGAAAACAGCAGATTTTGTTTAGTTCTTCTTCCCATAAAGAGGCACTGTCATACTGGACTGTACAATTTCTTCTTAAGGACCCGTGTCTAACACCAGCTCTCAAAACGTAATACGAAACATGAACTTCGATGTTGATTTTGAAACATGACGGTTTTTACTAAACATACAGCGTTTGTGTGTTTATACACAGTATACTCATTTCCTGTCTGTAAATTGTCCAACAAATACATTTTGTTTATCTTTCACCCTCCTTCTCCTGTGTTTGTGTATCAGCACACATGAGGACTGAACACTGTGTTACACTGTTTTAGTTACTCTTCCACCTTGTGTCCTATTTGCCCATAATGTCACTTAACGCAGGCAATGCCAAGGCAAACTCAGTTCCTGAACACTGCAATTCTCTGTTGTGCGGTTTCCTAAGATGTGGAACTCCTGCCTACAGCACATAGTGGCTAAATTAAAATCTTACATCCACTGCAGACAAGCTTCTCCCCAACCATGGATTGAGTGTGGCTATTAAGCTTTTGCTATATTTTAGCTCTAACCATGAAACTGTCAGGGAGATGGGAATGATGGGGGTACGGGGTGGATATGTACCCCCATTCCAAAGAGTTGTTCCCCCTCAATATGTCACTGTAAACCAAGCTATGTCATGTATGCCCCCCTTGGGAACTGCTCCGGGGAAATATTTCAATTTTTTTGTATAGTGAAATGAGATTTCTCCCCTTGGGGGGGGGGTTGTCAATGGTCAAAATACACATATTTAAAGTAAATTTGCACAGTAATTCATTTTTTCAGTTTACTCTAATCTCTAAGTTTGTATATTCAATTTACATTTTACTCAACACACCTGTGGCTTCATTGCAGAAAAAGTCTGCCAACCCCTCCATTAGATAAAACCAGTTTGTTTGTGCATGTCTAGTGAGGTGTGGTGATTAGTTCAGCAACGCAAACAGCACGCAACTGGTTTAACCTTAGGACTATGCAAGGAGACTGTATTTGCCTCATACCTCTGAGGTCACAGGTTCTGCACCTGTGGAGTTGGAGTGTGCGTTTCCTGTTCCATTTCAAACACCTGCAGTGTGAGGAGTGGGTGACACTCCATTATCTCTGTAATGTGTGAGGCTGGTGTTCACCCAGTGTGGACTCTGCTGAATGGCTGGACAGGAAATAATTACTCGAAGGCAGGGGTTCTCAATCAGAGCCTTGGAGGTGCCCTGCCAGTGCAGGTTTTTGTTTCAGCTAATTTTGGTTTTTAATTGTATCTTAATCTCACTTAAACATTACTGACTTTTTTCTGTAATCAGTGTCCAAAAATTGTCAACAAACTTTATTCTAAATAAATATTAAAATGCATGACAATGACTTATTGATGTTGCTTCTTAATTTTTTGGTTATGGTGTATTTTTTCATCTTCTAATCCATTTCTTGTAAATAATCCTTTAAATCACCTCTTCTGACTTAAGCATTCTTTGTCACTGGGATGTGTTTGTCTTTATGTCATTATTATTCATTATTATTATTATTATTTAATTATTTATTACTAAAATTTGGATACAATTAATGATTACTGGTTTGATTTAAATACCATCCCTAATTACCCAGAGATTTCCTGCCCTGATTCTGCAGTTAGAGGCACATTGTAATGTGTGATTTATATGCGTTGTGATTAATATTTAAGATAGTGGTAAAAATAAAATGAATGAATTGGTTGGAAGAAAAACTTGTAACCACTGGATCTTCCAAGATCATGACCGAGAACCCTAGTCTAGCCTGCATTTTCATCCTTACAAAAGGTGTTTTTCTTGAAGTTGGCCACAGGGGGGCAGTAATTTACAGACAACATTCAAAGAAGTTAAACATTTTCCATCTTGCTGATCTGTAAATTACAAAATATTTCATACACTATACTCTGTGTTTTGTAGAAGGCCTCAGCATGCCACTAACAGACATTTGCTTAGTTTCTCATCTTGCATTATTAAGGCATGATAATTCACTATAAAGTATAAAAAAGAATGCTGCTTTCAAATATTAAAAATAATTTTAAAAAAAATTTTCCCTTTATCATGTGGTACATCATGTACATCAATTTCCCCCCCCCCAACCCTAACCCACACTGAGTAGACAAAACACAAAACACGACACCTCTCAGTACTAAATCACTATATAATTTCCGAGGTCTACTTGGCATGCAATCAAACTTGCACACACACACACACACAAGCAACACTGTCAGCAGCTTCTGTGCACGTGACAAAGATATTTGTGTCTCTAGTCAGCACAGCAAATTGTCTTTTGTTGTTCTGGCAGTCATACATTCTTTTATAAAACAGCTGACGTATTTAGTCGATCGATTTAAATAACAATGTCCCTTTTTTAATACTGTATATAAAAGGGCTAACCCGATCCAACACATCGACAGCGTGATCGAGGTCAGCCAAGACAATGGGGAAGGTAAACACAGCTGCCCTGCTCTACCAATCTGGTACCTAATTTGAAAAACAGCCCAGTTCACACGACCCTACAAAGTGCATTTGCACTTTGTGCCGTTTTTCCAATCAGTGCCGTGCAGGTAACTCACCTGGTTGTGTTGCAGATCATCTTCTACGAGGACCGAAACTTCCAGGGCCGCTCCTACGAGTGCGGCAGCGACTGCGTGGACCTGCACTCCCACTTCAACCGGTGCAACTCCATTCAGGTGGAGAGCGGCTGCTGGATGCTGTATGAGCGGCCGAACTACCTGGGATACCAGTACTTCCTGCCGAGGGGCGAGTATCCCGACTACCAGCGCTGGATGGGCTTCAACGACAGCATCCGCTCCTGCCGCATCATCCCACAGGTACTCAGGGCAGGCCAGCTCCACCCACATTTCATTTAAGTCCCTTCTACAGTTCAGGGTCATAGAGAGCCTGGAGCACAATACCAGGTAACACAGGGTGCAAGACAGGCACACGAGTAATGGGACACCAGTCCAACACGGGACCCACGCCAACAGGAGGGATTGTTTCCAGTTACCACTCCCAAAACACCTGTAGACTATGATAGGAATACAACTATAACAATTCCTATTAGCAAAAGTTTCATCCAATGCATCTAACAAATAAGTGGGCAGCTAGCCTATTGCAGGTCTGTGTTCCTAACCATCCATGTCACCCCCACCCTCGGGGCACATTTTCCTCCCTGCAGCATCAGGGGACCCACAGGATCAAGATCTATGAGCGCTCCGACTTTGGTGGCCAAGCGATGGAGCTGACGGAGGACTGCCCATCCCTCTACGACCGCTTCCACTACAACGACGTGCACTCGTGCCATGTGCTGGATGGCCACTGGCTCTTCTATGAGCACCCTAACTACCGGGGCCGGCAGTACCTGCTGGGGCCCGGCGAGTACCACCGGTACACAGACTGGGGCAGCCCCAGCTCCAGGACCGGCTCCATCAGACGCATCACTTTCAACTGAACTGAACTGAATCGAACAAAGTCCGACTCACCAATAAAGAACATTTAAAAATATTTCTCTGAGCAGCTGCCATGATGTTTGCACTGAGCTAACATGATGTCAGTCTTCACATTCTCCACAATGTCTTCTGAAAGGACTCCATGTGGTGCATCTACTCCCTCCTACATCACACGCCTTGTCAACTGTGTCAAACTGATATGAAACACAGTCAACATAGCTACACTAACATTGTGTGTACATGGCCATGCATTGATGGACACTGGGCTACATTTAAAAAAAAAAAAAAAAAAAAAAAAAAAAAACGTGTGGAGAACATACTTAATGAACATTAAACACAGCCCCTTCACAACACAACTGGAAGTGAGTCAGAAGCTTTATTTTTAACTGCACAGCTAAGGAATTCTGAAATCTGCCAGTATCCTCTTCCTGTCCCATGCTTGTGACAAAAACTACATTCCAAAAGGTGTACAGACTAGTGTGCATTCCTTTTATTTAATTAATAAAAAACTGATTTTTAGTAGTCTTCAGGAACACCCCCTACAACAACAAGTGTTTCAAATTACAAAAAATTGCACTAACAACAAAAACGTGCACTAAACTGTTAGTGGGAAAACTGCACCCAGTGAAGACTGTAGTTCTGACCACCAGCTATAGCAGATAAAAACTGTAATAAAATATACTTTCCAACATGAACAACAAACAGTGCTTCATCACAGTGAAGTTATCTTTATTTGAACTTTGATTTAATGATTGCTTTTCTACTTCTCATTAAACAGAGAAGTTTGTCATTACAGGGAAGAACATTAAAAACTTGTTACAATTTGTAAAGTACCAGGAAAGTGCTAAACAAAAAAATACATCTTAAATGCATCAAAATAAAAATCATGCTGTACATATTTATATACTGCATTTATAAATTACCTACATACACAGTCACGCACACACACATACAGTCACGCACACATACTGAACGCACACACCAATTTGGTGAGTTGCAAAATGAAGCAGCACTGATTAGTGATAAAACTCCTTTAGTTCAGTTCTTTATAGAGGCGTTTTTTTTTCCTTACGCTGGTTCCTATGGAAACGGGAGTCCGCTTATGGAATGACATTGCCTGTGAGGCGTTGGGGCAGGGGTACAGCCTGCTCACCTTAAACTGCATGCATGAGCCTCCTCCAGGTCACATGACCCAGCATAGGAAAACACACCCCACTTCTTTCAACAGTGGAATACTAAAGCCATTTGTAAGACATGTCACTGACAAAACACGGGGTACAGGTGAGAGACAACTGAAAGTCCTGCTTACGGCATAAAAAAAAAAAAAAAAAGTGGCTGTGCACAGAAAAGCCTACCTATGTCGCTTTGAAGAAGCGAACGAACTGGCAGATGCAGAGATCCTGAGCACTGCCCACTGAACAGTAACAGGAGTGTTCAAGCAAGGAGAAAAAAACTCTCAGCATCTCTCAGAACCATGACTTTGATGAGAAACCCACAGAGAAGACTAGCATTACTAATATGGAGAAGGTCTCCCACATAACTTCACTCCAAAACGTAATAAAATGCCTGCGTTCCCCTTTTTTGGCATATAAAATATTACACACACACACACACAAAAAAAAAAAAAAAAAAAAAAAAACAAAAAAAAAAAATTAACGTGATCCGACCGTTATGTCAATTTTACAAGGATAAGGAAGAAGTTTCAAATGAAACTGCTAAAACACATGAACACTCTCAATCATCTTTTCAAAGAAACAATTAACAATGCACCAGTCACACACATCTGACTAATTACTGCATTAATGGAATGGGAGTCCAACTCATCTGTAATCTGGAAAAAGTGACTTGGAACTCCACAGATAGGGATGAGGGTTATTAACAGAGTGCACAGCCTTTGATATATCAAAAGCGATGGCTGCCCTTGTCTGAACATCCCTGTGTGGTCCCTGTCTGTTACCAGGGAGACACTAAGGTTAGGCTGTCAGAAAAACCATTAACATCAAAAATAATATTGCTGTAAGAGTCAAAGGCCATATAAATGTGTCAATGTGGTTGGGGCAATGCTGTTCCTACAGCTGTTCCTACAGCTGTTCCTACAGCTGTTCCTGTAGGTTCCCACGCACATCCACCTACTGATGGGCCAACATAATCATAATGACTATTACCATGACAGAGTGAACACTGCTGAAGACATCATAAAGCTATTCTACAGAAACAGCAACTTCAACATACCACATAATCCAGCAGGACCCAGAAATGCAAGTGCATTGTGACAACAGTCCTTCAAAGCACGGCCACTGATCCTGGGTCAGCATCACACGATTTTTGTGCAGAACGTGTCCTGGGCAGAAGTAGGACCGCCCAATTCAGAGCCAGGAAACAAACGTCTTTTAGAAAAGGGCACCATTACATTAATGTCAAAAAGCGTTGGTTCGTTGTGCCGGTAGACATAGAGCTGACACCGTGTCCGAAGAGTCGCGCACGGACTGGCATGCCTGTGCACACGCACGCACTGCAAACGGAGGACTTGTTACACATGAGGTCTGGGTGGGGAGACTCGATTACAGGCAGACCTCCATAGTGTAATAAAAACAACACAGCCCATCGGCCTGTAAAACTGCTATGGCCACAACTGTAATTCTGCATTAGTGTGTGCTTGCATAAAACGGTATCTTAACTGCGAAATCCAACTACCACACCCTCAGGGGGCAAACCGTGCCAGAGACCACAAGGCATGCAAAAGGCCACAAACATCAACTGAACCACTCCGCAGTGCCCTTCAAAAAAAGGTTAACCAGAGTAACGTTTTAAGTAGTTACCTGAGATTATCTATCGTTAAGCGTGAACTGTGTGATTGATGTGATATCGTAATCTGCCTTTATCCCGTTAAAGAGGCATGTAAAGTAAGAAGGAAAGACAGGACAGGTGGAGATGGGCGGTACGTTATGGATGGTTGTGGGACATGGCAGGTGGAAAGTACATCAATGGATCGAAGCCAAAGCGCCTGCGCTGGCTGATCTCACACACACACACACACACACACACACACACACACACACACACACACACACACACACACACAGTTTCTTATTGTAAAATCAGACTAGAATTCCTGCGTGCAAGGTGTCGCAGAAAAACATTAAATCTAGCATTGCAAAATCCCACTCTGGGTAAAAAAATTAGTAGGGTTTTGGCCAATCAGGGTGCAGCAGAACAGCGTCTGAAATCATCTGATGATTTGCACAGAATGTGAAACTGGGGTCAGGGCAGAAGTGGATCAGTTCTGGTCCCGGGTGTGGTACTCTGTCTCTCCAGCAGAGATCTGGGTCAAACGCTTACTGGATCCCCAAAGCTTGCGGGTGATTTGGCCAGAACGCATCTGAGAGGAACGTGAGAGGAGGAGGAGGAGGAGGAGGAGGGAGAGTGAAGCGGAAGAACAGTGCACAGGGCAGGAGGAGAAGAGAGTGAAGGGAGAAAAGAAAACGGGGGAAGGAAATGAATGATCGTTAACTTACCAATGGTTTAATCACATGGACGTGCACTGATTTAAACAAATGGGAAATTATGAAAGGAAGGACAATTTTAAGGTTCTTTAGAGGGTGTCTAAAATGTCATAATTTCCATTTTAGAAAATAACTAGCAGGGAAACTCAAAAATGTGATGAGTGTTCAACATAAACCCTTCAACATAAACTCTTCATCTTCATCACCACCACCATTATGAGCCTTCATCAGGCACTCAATTCCGGCCCTCAGAATGGTGGGCTGAACACAGATTTGTCCCTAAGGTGCAGCAGGCGGGCGGGGGACCGGACCCTGAGGGGTGCCAGCAGGGGTGAGCCCTCCAGGCTCTGGGCGATGTAGCTGCGGAGCGAGCTCTTTACCTCCGCCGGCTTGCCCACCCCCACGATGATGAGCTTCCCGTCCTGGAGGCCCACCAGCACGTGGCTCTGCTCCTTCGTGACGGACACACAGTGGATGGGGACCCTCATCGGCATGGGGGACACACACAGGGACAAGCTGAGGAAGCAAAGGCCACTTCTGATTGGTGGGGATTCTACTCAGGAGCCAGGAGACTCCGCCCCCAGATGCACTTACACAGGCCCACTGGACAGTCTTACATAATACACTATTTCAGCAAGCAAAAAAAAAAATAAAAAACAAAAAAATTATCTGACTTCCTTAAACACTAAAAATGTTTGTGTTTCTCAGGAAGGTGCAGCCTTGGCAATCCATTACCGTACAAGATTAGTACTGGCAGGACAAGCTCGGAGGATTTCCGTAGAAGATAATCAGGCTACCATCCATATCTCACAATGCAGACTCTTTAAACTTATGACGTTATGTTTTAAAGTGCTATAATGTCCACAACAGAAGGAACTCACACAAAATGGAAGAACATTTATGCAGAAGAAAATGGAACAGGAGCACATGGCGAACACGACTGTCTTGACGTTGTTAATGTGCAGGTTTGTGAACGTCGAGGTTAGACCCAGTTAGAGAGTGAGAACAGGCAGCACGGAGCCAGCGTTACCTGTACAAGTCCCGGATGGATAGGAAGCCCTGTTCGCTGCCCAGAACCACGTGCTCCCCGGACACACACATGTCCGTCACCTGCTCTTTAAGGCTCTCGCTGCACAAGTGCTTTCCGTTGACAGAATACAGGTGCAATGCATTCTTATCCTGTGTGAAAACAAACACCCCCGGTGCTTCATTAATGGGCAATGTTTTTTAATTAAAGAGCCCTTGAAAGGTCAGTAATGAAAAAACTTATGTAGCCACAGAAGCAGACTGAGACAGCGGGACAATGGTTCAGCTTCACATTACCTTCAGAGTGGCTTTGCCCTCAACACAGGTGTGCACAACCAGGTGCCCCTCCCAGGAGATGGCCAAGTGCAGGATGGACGCAGGCAGGGAGCTCTCACACGGGGGCCTCAGAGAAAGCATATACTGTCCTCTCCGAATGGTGTGGATAATCACGGTGCCATCCTGTCACGTACAAAAAAAAAAAAAAATCTCAAAAACGGCTTGAAGAAAATATAGCCTATATTAGCCCATAAAATATATGCTCTGAATATTTCAGTAGTACAGGTAGTTTTGCATATACTAGAGTGGCAGCAGAATCTAGCCAATCAGGGTTTATCTTACATGCACTATGTCCCTCCCCCTAGCAACCATGAACTAATCATGAGAGAGAGAGAGAGAGAAGAACCATACCCGTGATCCAGAGACAGCCATGTCCAGCTCCGTGCTGATGCTCACACTGACCACCTCGTCCGTGTGACCATACAGAACCTGTACTGGCTTCGAGCTCAGCCCTACCGGTGCCCCGCCCTGCATAAAAACACATACCAAACAGATATGCAGGTGCTCTGACCATTTACTGTAAATACACCATGCCCTGAAGGGAAAGTAACAGTGTCACCAGTGTCCTCTGCCTTAGGGTGTGGGTCTCACCTGCTGCAGCACCTGCCACACCATGCACGTCGTGTCCTTCGAGCCTGAGATCAGGTGGATGCCACAGTAATCGGTTGCCAGGCAGGTTACGATATCTGTAACGGCACATACAGAGTTTAGTGGACCAGAAGGAGGACCTGGTACCAGCACATCAGGGATATACAGACGTTCCTCATCTTTTTACCACCCTTCACTGCTTAACAAACAAACTGACAGTCGAACCAGCAGCCTGACCACAACCTGGGCACCGGGATCCCTGGCAGATAGCACCGAGACTCCTGTGTTTTACCGGTCAATATAGTGTGGGGTCCGTACCCATATGGCGAACGTGCTGGCCCACCATCTTCCCCTTGCTCAGAGAGGTGACCCGCACGCTGTTGTCCCAGTGGCCCCCGCTGAAGAGCAGCTTCCCGTCATGAGACACCACGAAGAGCTGTGCCGTCACCTCCACGTCGGGGGAGAAGGGTCCAGCCAGAAACCGCTGTGTCCTGCAGGGGAAAAAGACACATGACACGTGGGCACGTGTGGTGCTGAGGGTGGACGCCCTGAGCTGAGCTGAGCTGAGCTGATCGTGACTTACCTGGGGTTGGAGACCGTGGGATCCTTGAGGAAAGTGAAGTAGTTGGAGATGTTCTTGTCATATGGCAGCCAGCCATGAGCCCCCATCAGACAGCTTTGGCTCAGAGTCACCTGAAGAACAGAGGTGTTCATGAGGGAACGAAGGCGGGTTCTTCACTTTGTAGGCAGGTTGAGTAAAAAAATGGACTCAAGGGTTCAACGAGATTGGACAAAGACTCACTAGTGTGTCGGGACTGCCCTGCGAGATGAAGGAGTGCGACTGGTCTTTGGGTACAACAGCCTTCACCAGTGGCACGTTGTCACAGATGCCCTGAAACAAAAGCCATTCGAAGAGCAAACAAAGCGTGCACATGTTGATGTTACTGCTCCTCCCGACAGGACGATAATGAAAATTGATTTAGTGTAAGCAATTAAAAGAACGCTTCAAATTCTTTCATTCTCATTTAGCTCCAAGACTGCCACTGCATGCATACACACTGACACCACATACCTCTACGAAAAAGGACTTCAGCTCAGTCAGGTGCTCAAAGATGTTAAGTGGACAAGTGTCAAGCTTGGATTTTTTCTTTTCAACCTCCTCCAAAGACAAACGGGCAGGATGTGGTTCCTGGTAAAAGCAGACATGTTGTCAAAGAAGCGTGTGTGTGTGTGTGTGTGTGTGTGTGCGCGCGCATGCGGATTCTTAAGACAGGAAAAAAAAGTTAACTGTACATAAACCAATAAGGCTGCAATCAGGTGGCCTGTATGTGTCAATCTCAATTCTCTTCCAGTTTTCCAGAAGGAAAATAAACCCAGCTGTATCACGCTATCCCCTGTGGAAGCTCTCTAGGATCCCGGTTTCAGAGCCACATGACAACAGGCAGTTCTCTACTCAGCTGAAGCCCTGAGAGACTCTCCAGACTCCAGTGCCCACCTTCAACAGCTGGCACGGTGTCTGCCCGAAGTTGCTGATCATTCCCTCGAGGGCCTTCCGCTCTTTTTCATCTGTTATGGCATCCAAATCCACTGCCCCTTCAGAAAAGGTCAGACATTTCACCTTTGGAGTCACTTCTTTGCCAAAGATCAAGAGAAAAGACATAAACATGACTGAGTAGAACGCAGAAGCAGAGCGGCAGCAGTACCTTCATATGTGCAGTAGTAGAAGACATTAAGGGCTTCCACAGCGGCCGGACCTCTCTGCTTGTACCCAAAAATAAGATCGATCCACTCATGCAGGTGGGCCGACACATATTCAGATTCCTGCCAGACACGCGGGCGGGGGTTAGCCTCTGGATTTGCATCTCCCTGTCACAGCACAGAGTCCAAGTCTTCTAGACTTACCAGGGCTTTCCGGTGCTTGTATATAAAGTCCTCAGGTGACTTCGCCCACTTAGGCAGAACTACATTGTTGACACGCTCCTTGGATATCTGCAAGCGGCCCAAGTCGAATCCTGCAAGGAGAAGTTCAGTTGCATTGCAAGGCCACCCACAGCACCTGTCCTTGTTAACTACACAAGTCAACTTCAAAAATGAGGACAGGTAGGGCTCAGTATATGGTGATGGACACTTGAATTTTTTTTGTCTGTTGTTCCCTCTATAAAAAGTTCTGACAGATTATAATTCACGCATGGATGGTTGCAATTCACCATTTTGGTTCTCAAGAAACTCTGGGAAGTAGAAGAACTCCGGGATGAGCTCCTTGACGTCATTGGGATTGTCCATCAGGGTCTGCCAGGTGGCCGGGATGGAATGGAACTGACGGTCTGCACAATCGAACCTGGAGCCGGACAAAACCACAGAGGAATGTAAAGGGCCGCCCATGTTCAACCTGCCCTAATCACATTCAGCGCTGCTTCTACAGGAAACCAACACAGTATTTTATTCCCAGATCAATTTCTCCTGTTCCTAAATATGTCCTAATTTCAAAGGAACCTACTTCCTGCCCATGTTCGATGGTGTAGTACCCATCATCACCACCACCACATTTCCTTGTGGACATATTTCCCTGGACATATTTATTATGTTCATGTGTCTATGAATCATCACAAGGACATCCCAGTGGGGGAGAAGAGTGATTGGACCCCAGAACCGCCAATCATTAGTTGAAGAACCAATGACCACCCTGAACGTGTACAGAAAGCTACGGTGTCAGTTGTACAAATAGCGACTTCTGGAATGTGGGGGTTGTTGGGTAGCTGGAGTGTTATAATTGTAATTGTGGATAGTAGAGTTACAATGTTTCAAGGAGTTTATGTTCTTCATTTCTCTTTTGTGTTTTATAAGTATTCAACCTGTGTTCTCTTTGTTCGTTTTTAATTGGGTTTGTGGACAGACAAGGAGCCCACATATACATACTGCACACAGGATAATTTTTTTGTTTAGCACAATAGGTCTAGAAATGACCACCACTTCTGTAGTTTTGCTTTGTGTCACATTAGTGTAGGTATTTGTTTTAGCAGACAGGGTAAAATTAGTAAGCAGTGATTTTTATTTTCTAGATATTTTATTTCTTTGCTTTTGTTTTGTCCCCATACTCCCTTCCAATTTTTGTTCGTCTGTATAAAATTCCATTTTGTGTATTGTTTGTCCACCACTCTGTACAGTATATACGTACCTGTAAACAAAATTACCACCATTTCACTGTAAAACATGGTTCTCCTTTTTGTCCACTCTACGCTACACTCCTTCACTGTGTAGTCCCTATTGGCTTCTGCCATAGTTACACTACTACATCTTGTAAAACCTTGTCATAAAATCAATCCTTCCAAGACCCCCCCATCCAAACCAAGTCTTCACCTGCCGCTTTGCAGCTGGATGTGCAGGGACGTGAAGGGCTCTACCCGGATCAGATAGTGCATGACTCCAGCTGCATTGGAGTAGTGTGTGCCGTAGTGGAACTTATCAATGGTCCCTGTTGGGTCTTCAAAGCTCTCGTACCTGAAACAGACGTAATCAGCTGTAACAGTTCCTGCCTACTGCTAGCAGCAGCAAGACAAAGTGTCAGTTTGTGTTTCTGAATGGAGGAAAGCCTTGATTGAACATCTCAGCAGAGCCCAAACAAGATCGTACTTCTCTTTCACAGATTTGGCATTCTTCTCATTGACCACGCCTATGGGCTTGGAGAGGTCACGGAACACCCGTGGGTCTGTGAGGTCCAGCTCGTGTGATGTGTAGTCAGCCAAGATCCAAGGAAACTGTACAAATATGACAAAAATAAATCGGCAAAAGAGTTAATGGTTGGCCAACAAGAACAGGATGCTGTGACACACTGACCCCAGTTTCCTGAAAGGACACTTACCACAGGATACTGCGCCAAGTCATTGTACGTACGGCCTGCGATGGTGTTGAGCTGGATGAGGTAGTCAAAGTTTGAAATCTCTCGATTTACCCATTTCTGGGGAGAGACGAGAAAATGTTACTGAATTAATTTCCATGCTCACCCTGCTTTCCTTCACTTACAGTAAATCGCCATCACACTTTCAGCCTGACCTGAATGAGTCCCGAAGTCTTCAGCAGCTCTTGAGGAGAACGAGTGCCGTACAAATTCAGGGAACGCAGCAGTAAAATTCGACTGTACACCTTGTTGCGTGCCTGTGGATTAAAAAAATAATTATTATATGGTATGAAAGACACAAGAAGCAAACTCAGCCAGGAAGGCAGTTCACCTAGTGACAACACATAAGATCCTCACCTCTTTTTTGAAATTGAGGAAGTAGTTGGTCTGATCAATGAGGAAGACCTCCAGGGCAGAACGCCTTAGGTTATACCTGCGCAGATGTATCTCCCTGATCTGTGACAACGGCCACTTGAAGTCATAGCCCACACCTGGAAACGTAGAACATCAAGCAGAAAGCTCCCATTTACTCCTGGAAGCTTTGGTTTAACTGGGAGTGAACACAGAAGTGTCTGCATTAATGGTCCTATGCTGCCTTCTCTCCATACCTTCCTCCTTCTCCATGCTGCCATCGTAGAAGTAAATGTGCTGAGTGGTGAGCTCCAGGCGACCTGGTATGACATCCATCACTGTTACAAGTTCACAGTCCTCCCCAAGGACCATCTTCTCACGCTGAGTGGCCTCCTCTGTCTCATTCCTGCATGAAGATGGAAGAAAAGCTGCCACTCTGTGTGTGCGTGTGTGTGTGTGTGTGTGTGTGTGAGTGAGTACTGCACACACAGACACACACATGCGCGTGCACGCCTACAGCTCAAAACTCCTTGTACCCCTGCCCCCATACAGCCCTTCAGCACTCAGACTTTCTTCTAGTCCCGCCCCCACACAGCCCTTCAGGACAGAGAGTCCCTTTTATCTCTGTACGAACAGGCAGACGAGGTGTGCTCACGTGGCATTTCCACCCCCAGTCTCCTCCTCGGGCATCTCCAACATATCGTCCTCCAGGTCGCTGACCTTCACCTGCTTTGCCGCTTCTAGGAGCAGAGACTCGGCAGACACCTGCTGCTGTTGCACACCTGGGAGAGTGAAGCACAGGTGAGTTCAAAGGTGGATGATAGCAGTAACAGAGATGGGTCGAGAGCAAGAACTGCTGGGTCCTACACACCAAGGTTGTCTCTGAGCGCACTGGCCTCGTGGTGTGGGTCAAAGTTGTAGTTTCGCACCAGTTTGAGCCGCATACGAGAGTAGTTCTCCACGCTGGACAAACGCCAGTGCATCTCGCTCTGGAGCCTGGCCAGATAAGCACCGTCAGCACCAATATACAGAACCATACTTGCTGAAATGATACTTTTATCTGGGTCAAGCACACTACAAAAGGTCCCTCGGTGACGTTTAATGAGGAATATTTTAAGGAAATCCCAGCACCTTAAGCACGGAAAAGAAGCACGACTTGAAGAAGCCATCCATATTGGGACCATTTTGGCGACCTACTCACTTGTCAGCCCACGGGCCCCTCTCACACACCAGCCCTCGCCGTGCTGCCTTCCACTGTCTCAAGATGGCGCCGTTCTGGCTGTGCAGCTGCTTCAACATGTTGTTGTAGCGCAGGTTTTCCTGCCGTGCGCGCCGAGAAAAGGGCTCCACAAAGTGTTCCTGCAGGCAGAACGGAGCAACTTCACGGCAAACAGCCAACACTGGACCAAAGGTGGCCGGTGATTTTGTAACATGTCAAAAAAAAAAATAGGGGGGGGGGGGGTTTGAATCGCCGGCAGGTGTGCATC
>JABJVR010000001.1:12342863-12356633 GCA_025773905.1 Chitala chitala | reverse complement strand
CCCCCCGCCCCCCCCGCCCCCCCCACCCCCCCCCCCCCCCCCCCCCCCCCCCCCCCCCCCCCGGCCCCCCCAACCCCACCCCCAACAACACCCACCCCCCGGGGGCCGGGGTTTGAATCGACGGCAGTTGTGCATCTCACCTGAAACCTAATTTTACTCTCTCCTCGTTCTCGCTCCCGCCGGTGCAGGCTGACCATGAAGGCCTCGTAGCACTCCTTCCAGAAGAGAGCCAAAGTCTCGTTTTCCTGGCTGAACATCTCGATCTCATACTGCTTCATGTAGGGGATGATCTGCACAGCGGGGAAGGAGCGCATCAGTACAATATTCCTGTCGTCACCAGACTTTAATGTGCAAGGCCTGACAGAGCAGCAGCAGTAATCATACACGGGGGGCTGGAACACGCCAGGACGTACGTATTTGTCGAGGTAAACCCTCCACTCCGGCGAGCTGCAGTACAGCTGGAAGTCCTCAAAGAAGGAGGGGCTGCCGTTGGTGTCGGGGAGGGAGGGCAGGTGCAGCTCCATGTACAGCAGCTTGTGGACCTTGGAGAGCAGCGTACGAAGCAGCGGGATGAGGAAGGAGTAGGTCTCCGTCTGCTCCCGCACCGACCGGCTCAGGATCCCCTCCAGGCCTCCCAGCAGGTAGCACGCCTCGTCCTGCGTCTCGATGCTCTTGGTCTGCAGGATGGCGTTCAGTTTCGCCGTCGCCATGGCGCACACCTAGCCATGAGGGACGCGGGGAGAGGCAATGTCAGTTGGTTAAGATCTGTCTCTCTCCCTCTCCCTCTCACCAGGCGGAGCCGCTGTCACCATGGAAACATGGTCCTCACCTGCATGTCGTCCTGCGCCATGAAGCCCAGCAGCAGCCGGACGCCGACACGCGACAGCTGCAGCCACTGCACTCCAGATGAGTACCACACCATGAGGCTGTCCATGAGTGTCATGGCCTCCTCCAGCACCTTCTCGGTCCACAGCGCCGGGCTCACCAGGCCCTCGGCCTGCAGGAAGTCCTGCAGCACGTGCAGCAACCGCACGGCGTTTTCTGTGTGCTGCGGCAGCATGGCTGCCGTGGCCTCCCGGTTGTCCGTCACCGCCCACTCCAGCATCTTCTCCAGCAAGCTGGCCAGAGGTAAGACGTGCGAGTGAAACCCCGTCAGCATCACACACACACACACACACACACACACACACATATCCTTTAATCATGCACTAGAGTACAGGAAATAAAAACACTCACACACACAGTCTTAAAGTTTTATGTTGCATGGCAACATATGGAACTTTAATAGAGCTTTCAGAATTCCTGAATTATTTCAGCACTTTTGTACCTCAGCTTGATGTGATCAACGGGCATCAGAAGCTCGTTGGCGGTCCCCAGCTTGGTGAGAGCAGAGAAGAGCTGGCCACGCTCTAGCCAGGCAGCATCGTCTGAGCCCTCCACGCCACGCCACATCACACACAGCACGATCTCCAGGAGCATGCCGCACAGCTCCTCCTCTGTCCTCTAGGGGGAGACAGATCCCCAAAACTCTTAAGCATGGAGTTGCTATTTCAGTGCTGCTCACTAGGTGTCATTAGTGATGTATGATTGCAGCTTCTAAGGATACGAATTTTAGCTCCCACATACTCTTGGACCACAGGATCCATATCTCAGAAAGATAATAATCTTCACAGAGGGTCAAGCAAACAGATCTGCACAGCTCATCTTTCCATCTGCATCTCACCTCTGAGGCACTGAAGGACTCTCCGAGCGACAGGTCGTCGCTGAACAGGAAGCTGTCCTCTGTAAGAGAAGACGAGGCCTCGCGCTCTGTCATGGCACCAGGGAACGGCTTGGCAGTCTCCAGCGGAGAGGGGGTGCTGGGCATGCTACCAGGGGTCTGGCTGCCGCTGTCCCCCTGCTCATACAAGTGTACACGGGTCAAGTCCAAACTCAAGCCCTCGGCTTTTCCGGCCCACAGCTTAGGCAGATGCGAGTCTACCGGCGTGTCCATGAACGTTAGCGTGTCGCTGTTGTCCAGGCTGTCCAGAGAGCGGTTGTCCAGCATTCTGTCTGCGGTGTCCTTGTCCTCGTCTGTCCTTGCCTCAGAGTTTTCCAGGAGACCCCTCCTCTCCACCAGGGGCTCTGGCCGACCCCCGCTGCCCCTGCCGAGGTCGAGGCTGCCTGTACTGCTGGCGTCGCTGCGGCCCGCCACGCCTTCCCCCCCAGACGGACGCAGGAAGAGCCTGGCCAGGGTCTCCTGCCAGCACAGCTGTTTGGAGATCTGCTGGGCAGCATCCTGCTGAGACTGCAGCAGCTGGTGGAGCTGGAGGAAAGAGACGGCGTGAGTGAGGTGGGGGTACAGAGGCGCGGCAGGGGGTGTGCGTGAGAGTGCACCCGTGTGCATGTGCGCGTGCTGATCAAACACACCTTTTTACACACCATCAGCCTCACTCCAAGGCCCGCCCGGTGGGTCAGCTGTACCAGGGCCATAAGGTCCTTGTAGTTCACTACTGCGTCTGGGATAGAGAAAGGTGATGACACTGACCCAAACCGTACTCCTACACATACTTGATCTGTGAAAGCTCAACAATCACAACCAGACTGACATGTAAACAACCGTCATTACATACAAGTGCATCCAAAACACATAGAAGTTAAGGCATTCCAGTAAAGCCATTCTTACAGTACATCTCTGCACCACATTCAACCGCTTTAGTTTCACTGCTGTACTCAAGCCTAAAGAGAAATCATCTTACGGTCCTCCTGTGCCTCCAAATACAATCTGGTTTAGACTAATGTCTTCAGTGACAAGAAAATAAATCACCGTCACCCCTCGCCTTCACCCCCCAAATAAGGCTCAGTTTCTTCAGAAACAGAGGAGCAAAGCAAGATGAGTTTACGTAGAGCTCGGGATAGAGTATGGGCTACATCTGAGTGCACGTGACTGACCTGCGGAGAGAACCTGGTTGAGCAGGCTCTTGACAAGGTTAGGGGTGACGTGCAGGTCTGAAAAGAGGAGCGTCAGGCCTGCGTAGCCCACCTCCCGCAACTTCAGCCTCTGCTTGCTCTTCTCATAGACGCGGTCGCATTTCAGCATTCGCTCAAACAACTGCAGAAATGCAAGCACACAAACACACCTTCGACTACATATCCAAACTTCTAATTAAAGTGTATAAAACTAATCACAACTATACATCACCTCTGCTATGTCATAATTAATTGCAGGTACAGTGTGTTATCGTTAGAAACCAGTGAATAAATTTGATCTCTCTCACACACACACACACACTTTCCTTTTGTTGCCGTTTCATTTTCGCATCCTTATCTGATCTAGCAAACACGTGTCAAGCGTACATCACACAGTAACTACCCGCGAGTTGAACCTGCGACCTTCACATGCTGTCATAGCCAGCGGCCCACCTTGAAGACCAGCTCACGCAGGCGATCCGAGTGCTTGCTGTGGAGCAGCAGGGCGTAGCACGTGTCGGCTGCGCCGGGTTCAAACAGCAGCAGGAACAGCTGGTCTCGCACGGCGCTCGTCTGCAGCAGGGTCAGCAGCAGGTCCAGCATCATGCAGAGCTGCAGCGAGACGCATCAAAGAGACAGGTCATTAAAGCAAAAATAACAAACCAACAACTCCTGCTTTCTGCACTAGGGGACAGATGGAAGGAGCCCATTTAACTGTAGTGCCAGTAAAAGACAACAGTACCCAATCAGAATGGAGCAAGCAGAAGCAATCGGTACGAAACAGGCATCCAGTTTATTAACACCTAGTGTCAATGACTGTTGGGGGAAGGCTTTGTGTGGAACGTTGTATAGTACACGGATGGGACATGCTAGGACAGTATAAAAATTTACTAAAAACGTGACCTCTTTCCAAAGCTTCATGCTGATGACTCACCTGCTCCTCATCTCCAATGGCAGCAATGTATCCCAGGATGCTCTGCAGTTCCTCCTGGGCCACACCCTTGCTGATGTAGTATTTGAGCAGACCACAAAGAGAGGCGCGGATAGTGCGGATGTCATCTTCACTTAGATCCGAGTCTTTGCCGATGCTCCTGTTGCAAAGAAAAGGAAAACGATGTGGCTCTGAAGCCAAATAACAAACCAGTTGCACAGTTACTATGGGCGACCAGAGGCCCAATCACAGAGCTGAGCACCAAAGCAGGATGGGAAATGTCTCACCCATAGTAGAGGCGGATGGTGTCTAGCAAAAACTGAACTCCATACTTTTTCCTGAACTGCTTCCTGTTATCCTTGATGATGGTGGACATGTACTGAATGTGACCTTCATTGAACACAAGCATCCAAGCAGCATTAGTGCAGAATCTGAATCGCAGAACCGTCCGACTGCTCAACAGGAGTTCGAAGAACACTTGGCGCATGGGCACGCGTGTGCCTTACCGATGCGCAGGGGGAAGTCGCCCTGGTTCCAGATGCCAAAGTTGAAGAGCAGGTGTGCATGGAGCTGCTGTAGGAGCTGAGGGTTCTTCTCTATGCTCACCTGCTCCACCAGGAGCTGAACGGCTACAAGCACGTTCACATCAACCAGGTGCCTCGGCAGCTGTAAGCAGGCGATGGCAAAGATACACAGACAGATGGATCAAAATGGTATTTATTTATTTATCTAAGGGGGAAGGGGGGATACAAACAGAAAAGGAAGTGCAGAATGTGCCAAGACCTTCTGCAGCAAGGCCCCAAGGGTGGCGACTCCGTGGGAGTGAAGCAGGTTCTCCTGGTTGATCGGGTGCCTCTGGATAAAGTGCTTGACTACCAGCAGGAAGGTGGCCACAATGTTCTTCTCCAGACGTGCTTCTAAATCACACAAACACATTACGTGTGTTAGGCTCCCCCTCCAGTCCTCTGGGTATGATCCAGCATTATATTATCAAGTCTGCCTGATGTCCACAGTGTCCTGGAAACGCCTGAAGGAAAGGCATGTGACCTATGACCTACAGAATGTAACCGTCAGCAATAAAGGGAGCCACAAATACTTCAGTGCAATCTACAGGATATGCAGTTATTGGGTAAAAAAAAAAAAAAACTACCACCCTAACCAACCCTCAGGCCAACAAACAGAACAGGACAGAAACACTGGTGACAAGCACCTCATCACTTTGGCTGAACAGCAGTAACATTTAAAGGTTCTTTGAAACCTGAAAAAGTCCTGATCCTATGTCTATACAGCAATGTGTGAAATTTATACATTGAGCTCAAGTATGCACTTAAATGGATCTCTGTGACTACAGTCAGGGATTCAGAATTTAGAAATGTTCCTTACAAACGGACATTCTTGTGCCGACAGATGTACGGAGACCACTCACCCGATGCTCTGTTTGAGGGAAGGATCACCCAGTCCCCATCGGCAGGCGTGGCCAAGTCAGGAGTGATGAACTCCGAGCCCATGGGCTCGGGCTGCAGGTCAGGAGACACTGAGGAGAGCTGCTCCAACAATGGAAACAGCACCGCGAGGCCACCTACACAGTTTATCATGTCCTGAAGGAAAACAGCCCCCGTGTGTCACACAAACATGTAGAATGAAGACGCACAAAGACAATATCCTGTTACTTCTCCAGCTTACCTTAATGTCCCAGTTGACAACTTTGTTCCCAGTCAGGCGTCCGTGAAGTTGGTTAGGCGACAGGTCCACACAGATGGGGTTGCGGCATGCCTACCAAATGGATTTATTTTACTGAAAAGCCAGCAGCTTTACAGGCCCATAAACACACACACACACAAACAAAAGTGGACAGCACTAACCTTAGGAGAGTAGTGCAGTAGGAGCTTGGATGAGAGGTCTCCTAAATCAGACTCTTGGTTCTTGAGTGGAGAGATGCAGTTGGGTCCTGACATGAAAGCGTCAACACATTTAAGTAGACTGATGTGCACATGTTTCATCCCACAGCTGCATCACCAGCTCCCACCTCCTGCCAATCTCACCTGAGCTGCACAGAGCCTTGATCTGGCCAGGCTGTAGAGGCTCATGGAAAACCAAGACGCTGCCTAACTGGCCCTGCAGGGATGTTGGGCTGCCCCACTCGCTGTCCTGCGTCCCTGCCGAGATTAGCTTGGTCACCGACTCCGGCTTGCCCCCCAGCAGGCCTCCCCACCCGGGGGAGGACAGGATGGCCCCCAGGGACGAGCGACTTGGCGTGGGCCCCGAGGAGAAGGGCGGGTCAGGAATCTGGGATGGGGGAGGGGTGGTGGTTCTGTGCCCAGCTGAGCCAATGCAGCAGGATGTGAAGGGCTGGAAGGAAAAACAGAACCATTTCAGTAGTCTAGTGCTGCTCATATATGCAAGTTGCTGGCATTAGGGGTAAGGAGGTATAGACACAGATGGGTCTTCTTACCTCGGTCATGGTTGGGTATTTGAGCGGCGCTGACAGCTTCTGCTGTCCATCCACATAGATGTACACCAGGCTCTGGCCAAACGGTCTCTTCCCTGGCATGTGCACCACAGCAACGCTGTGCTGCAGGCAAGCAGTTTGGGCACAAAAATGTCACCCACAGCCATCTGCAGCTGAGCAGGCAGTGCATTGTGGGAAGACACAGGGAGACGTGAATCGTCGTGTGGCACGAGCAATAACTCACCCACAGAGAATCGCAGAAGCAACAATCTGGCAGCATGACCGTGACGTACTCCTTTTTAGTGCATACGGCCACGACCAGCAAGCCAGCCGTGCTGATGAAGGCCTCGAATCCCGTCCCACCAGGAGTGAAAAAGCTGAGCGGAGACACACCCGCACACAGACACACACACTTAGGTTCTCCCAGCTTAGGTGCAGGAATAAAACCAGTTACTCACTGAGGACTGGACTAACACCCCAGTGGATCATTCGTGTTTTTTTTTTTTTTTTTTTTTTGCATTTAGCCTGTTGGAGTAAATGTAACTGGGTGTGCATACAACTGATGGCACAGCCCTGATGGTAGACTCGTCCTTGCCCTCACTTTCTCCAAAGTATTCATGAAACATTTGCTGCAAACTGTCTGCATTACACCTACACCTACTCACAGTCACCTACAAAATCGTTCAGAACAAGTCCCTCACATACCACTGTGTCAAAACTCACACATCCATCCTCGCTCTCAAATTCGGAAAACCCACATGTACCAATATTATTAAGCAAAGCCAAAAGAAAATCACACAAGAGGGTTTATAATTAACCTTTATCTTCATTTGTTCTTTTTTTAGTCATAACCCACATTAAACTGTGTACAATATTTATTGTGCAGGAACTAGATAAATTACAGCATTCTGATAATGACACTTGTTTTGTGAATATCAAATACAACCATTCAGCAGATTCTACGTTATGCATCATTTTAGTTCAAGTACTGAGCAGTTTTTAAATTTCAGTTTATTTACCAATAAAACAAGTTTAACCCATGATTTATTGCTTTAACTTTTGTTAAGATATTCATACTGGGCGATTTGGGGATTAATTATTTTCTTAACATTACTAATGTAATTTATTTCTAGTTTATTTTTCAGTAAAGCTTAGGCAATATTTGATTACAATTCATTGCAAGTTCCACCTATGGCTGAATTCAGCCCAAAATTACAGCCGATCCTGTCTGGGCCTAAAGTGCTGGGTGCTAAAATAAGAATTATCTTTTGATGGAAAAAAAATCCTGTCATAAAATAAACTCATCTGATCTTTTCCACCTGGCTGCCTTTTACAGATATTGAAAATTTAGCTCCAAAGACTCCAAGCTATTGATCTCATTTGTTTCACTTGAATGCGATCAGCCTTCTTACCTGTACAGCTGTTTCCTCTTCTCACCCTTGGCCAGGCCCTGCTGGTCCTGGTCCAGTGACAGCCAGGCCAGGAAGCTGAAGGCGGAGCCTGGCCACTTCTGTATGGTTGGCACGGCGATGCCAGCCATGCTGGGAGACAGGTCAAAGTACTGCATGGCGCTCTCCAAGCCCTGTTTACGCACCATGCCAAGGATGGCCCTCAGGACCGGTCCCACATAGGGGTGCGGCTGCCGCACGTCATCCATACGCAAGAGGCGGAGCAGCTGCAGCAGCTCCGCCGCACCAAGGGACTGGCTGCCGAGCACCCCCAGCAGGGACACCAGGTTCTCGGCGCAGGTGCGGTGCAGGCGGGCGTGGTGGCCCAGCGCGCCCAGAATACGCACGACCATGGCGGCATTGACGCAGGTGGCGCGTGTCTGCCGGTTCAGGCCGCAAAGCCTCCGCAGCCAATCAGACGTGAACACCTGCAGCTCGGGCGACTCCAACTCCGGGAGCCACTGGATGAGCAGCAGCAATGGCTGCACGTTGCTGATCCCCAGAATGCCCACAGACGTGTGCTCCCCTTCCACAGCCTGAAAGACGGAAGGTGGAGGTGATGGAGCGGCAAGTCGCATCGGGGGGACAGTCCCATGCTCATCCCACTGAAGCACTGAGACACATCTCACCATGTTCATGAGCTCCTTCAGAAGGTGCCTCGAAGGCTGTCCCAGGGATACGAGAACCTCATAGAGGTGAGTATAGCCAATGCGCTCTTTGAACACTTCCTGTGGGAAGAAGGTGCAGGTCAAGTCAAAGTCTTGGGCTCACTCTTCATTTGTAATAGTGCATTCTGCAAAACGCAGGACTGCCTTTGAATACCTGCTCCGCCTCAGCTTCAGATACTATGGACATTTATAATAAACCCAGGAATAACAAAAAAACTGTTTGCTTAGAAGACACTGTAAACCAGACCTGATCCTTTTCATCCAAAATACAGATATACAATATATTTTCATCTTTTGCGATGTGAAAACCTTGCCTGTCCACAAGTATATTGCTAAGTGCAAAGGGTGTGACACAATGAATCTAATGGCCCTTTTACATTACATTACTGTCCCTTTTACATTACCTTCTGAAAGGCAAGGGGACAGTATGTCTTGGAGAAAGGCGTTACCTGATGACATGCAATTACATGAAACACTGAATCCTTGTATTGTACCATATATGTATAGGCAGTGCACTGGTCACCAGAAAGAACTGCTCAAAAGGGTTTTGTTGGTCATACATACCAAAAATTAATGTAAAAACAAAACATACTTTGTTTTGGTATTATTTAGTAGGTCCTCCTTAGCCTTGATGACCTCCTTATAATTACCTTCACATATCTGCTTAAAAATCTTTATGAAATTAAAATTTTCCATGTGTTCTTCACTGCTGTCAAATCAGTTTTAGATTGTATATCAGGTAGACCTGCACTCACTACACTCATTCTGTGGCATGTGAAAATACAGATGGTTCCTTCCAAAGCCAAGGGAACTCACACACACCTGTCATACAAGTACTGCATTTACTGTCCCCTGGCCTTAATCCTTGTGCTTCTGAGTCAACAGTGGACCTTCTGTTGTCATTTCAGTCAATAGAAGGAATACAACCTTTTTACTCACATGAAAAAGAAAAATAAAAGTACGTATCTGAGAAATTCTTTTTGACTGTCGGTGTGTTTACAGTGAAAAGCAGAGCATTTTTCCCCTTATGGAATAACACTATTTCTGCCAGCTCAGCACATACAAGCACATGTTGAAATATCGTTTTGTTGTGGGCTGACCCTTTAAGTCATGCTGTATTTTCAGATAAAAGATAAGACCAGATAAAGGCACCCGCATCTCTTCATTGCCAGTTTTGTACGGTCTCCCAATCTTCAAGACAAGCACAAACTAAACCGACTTCACTCGAGACTTAAAAACAGGGCCTGCAGATCACTCGAGGGTGACGTCCAGCACACTTCGGCCTTACTCCTACGCAGGGCCGATCTGACACGGTACAATGCAGCACGGACCGGTACGGGTTGGGAAGCACCCAAGCTCGGTGCGGTACAGCCCACCACAGTTGAAGCGTCCTAGTGGAAAAATGCCATGTGCCGCATGCTCGTCCATGATGAAGAGATGCACGATCTGCACACGACACCTCACCTTAGCAGCCGGAGACTTGTGCATCACTGTGGTTAGAGCCTGAATGGTTGCCACTGCCAAGGAATCCAGGCGGCCCTGGAACACCTACAAGTACGGCACACGGGTCAATCCACCCCAGTAACCGTCTGCCAGAGCTTCACACCCACCCTGCTCTCCCTTGGTGTAACATGAGCAGGAACAAACAGGGCACTGATTTGACAGACCCCAGAGACGTGCTGTCACAACGGTCAGCGGAGTAACGATAACATTCCCACGGAGCCCGGGTCACGACCCACTCATGATCAAAACAGTACATGGTTGGTTCGTCTGACTGACAATCAACACAAATTACATAAATATGAGGTTTCTGAGGATTGTTCAGCAGTCACAAGTCACCGCAGTTACAGGATGGAAATTTTACCCATGTTAACCATTTATTCAAGAAAAAAAGTCTATAATTGTCATAGGAATGAAAAATCTCAAAAGTTTCTCAGCCGTAATTGACTATTTGGCCAACTTCAAAACACAATAGTAAAAAAAAAAAAAAGCCATTAGATACAAATGTCATCTTTCACAGCAGTAGACTTTGAGTGCTGACCTCAGAGTGATTTTGCCCCCAGCACACAGGATGTGAGGTAAAGGGCTTGAGCAGATCCCCGCTACCCACGCGCACACCACAAGATCTGTCTACATCCTGCATGTCACGGCAACACACAGCATGGTCCAGCCAAGCCCCGTGAGCTGCAAATGTCACAATGAAAACAGCGAGGGGGGGTGAGGAGTGGTGAATGGTGGGGGGGGGGGGGATGTGTTTCAACCAGGGCATGGAAAGGAAAAAAAAAAAATAGTGTCACAAATTAACTCGACCCATTCTCAGGCAATGCCGGTCACAGACAAATGATTGGGCACACAGACACTTCAGCAGGGAAACATCAGGCTTACACAAACAGTCCCACAGCCCATGTAAAACAGCGAGGGGGGGAGCAGCCAAGGAAAAGAATGAGAAGCCACTCCATCAGAGGACATACTTCCATCGAACATGGTTGACCTGGTTCTTCTGAAGAAAACCATTAAGGGACAGTAGCATGCGTGTGCACAGTGCACGGCCCTGTGGTGGAGTGGATGTCTCACTGCCAGGTGACAGGGTGGTGGCGGTAGGACACGTTAAACTGCGAGTACCTGTGTCTCACTCTCTCCTGTCAGTAATCTGTTGGTTAAATCTTTCTGGCTCTTCTGTGCTGCCTTACACCTAGCATTAAGCAGCTGTTGGGTGAACAACAAGGAACAAGGAAGGCATCAGGTGTTAACAAAAGGATCAGCAGGTGGGGGAGGGCACAGGGTGTATGGCACCATGTGTCTAGCACTGGGGAAGTAACATCGGGGGTAAACGGGTGGGAGGGTGTTAACGTGCACAGTGTGCAAACAGCTCAGCAGCTACATAAAGCGCCTCGGACTGGTGCCATCACTGGGCTGTATCTGATGCGCTTCTCGCTCGGACAAACATTAGAGCCGCTTTCTCGTCGACAGGTACGAGGGCCCACCTTGCTGTTCTGCAGCAGCCGGATCAGGTGCTCAAAGCAGTTGCTGTTGAGGAAGATGGCTTGCAGCACGGGCCGGTCAGAACACTCGAACATGTCACGAATGGTGTCTGGGGAAACACGAGGAAGGAGACCGGAGTCACGCCACCTATACTGACAAAATGTACGAGCACGGGGGGGTGGGGGAGGCACGACACTCACCCAGCATATGCACCTGCAGGGCCACGAAGCGCGACTCCCAGTGGCGGGAACGCGGCTGCAGTGGAGGCTGCTGCGCGGACCCCCGGCCCTTAGCCTGCAGCGACGCGGGGTCCGAGTTCAGCAGCTTGAAGTAGTTCTCCATCACGGAGCTGATCTCCACCTGCCTCTGGTCGGGGCTGCTGGCCAGCAAGCGGAGCACCACCTCCCGCACGCAGCCGAGCGTCAGCAGCGCCTTGCGGTCGGGGGCCTCCGCGTCCCAGTCGTCCCCGTCCGAGGCCTCGCAGTCCGCCAGCACACGCAGCAGCACCTCCATGGTGGCGGGGGAGATGGCGAGTAGAGCGTTACGCTGAGTTGGGGAGGGGGATAAAGATGAGAAAAAAAAATTACATATACTGGAAAAGAAATAATATTCCAGCCTCAAACCTTAACCTTTCACTAGCCTTATGCAATTAGACAGAAGCACACAAAAAAAACTGAAAGGCAGTGAAAGAATTTGCAGGTGGCCCTCAGGTGTACAAAGCCCTGTGGGAGCTCACCTGTCCCCCTGCCACAATGGCTCCAAACAGGTGCAAGAGGCAGCATTTGAGGCTGTTCTTCAGGTGTTCGCTCTCCTGGAAGCACTCTGGAGGAAGAGGCACAAGGGCTGCATCAAAGGAGCTCAGCCAGCAAAAACACGCAACACTCCTTGGTGCCCCTATACCAGTCAGTACACACCGCAGGCTCTGGGTCCCAGCACACGCACACATTCGTCGTCTTCTTATACACTCAAGGCACTGCGACGCCACAGCAAATAACCTGCATCGTTCAGCATCTGGACCCAAACCCACACATACTGCCAGTGGTATTGTCACTCAGTTCTTTCCCCCCTCCTCCCTTTCCACAAGAGCACAAGCCGCCCAGCAGACATCTAACAGGAGATCCACAATTACCCAGAACTGCCTGAAGGAGCCGGCTGACCACACAAGACAAGACACCCCCATCTAAAGTATATTCAGCGCCGGCTAAAAATTTTAAGCGACAGCCTGAAGACCCCAAGACAGGACTCCACAGGCCCTCACACACTAGGCCCCATACGGTTACTGCCTCTCCAGGCACCTGTCACGACCCCGCCTGCTCCATTCCTCAGAGGCTCCCTGGAGAGCAGGCCCCGCGTACGGCTGGTGCTGCTAATAAGGAACCACAGCAGCACAGAGGCCCATTTGTGTGACACAAGCAGCACTGCCGGACGTATCCCAGCTCTTCACATGACAGATCCTAGAGCTCTCCAAACAGGCACTGCAGACAAAGGACAGATTCTTCTCTGACACTGAACCATCTGGGCCTGAAGAGGGAAGCCACAGACACACGGGGGGGGGGGATAACAGCTTCCTATTCCCTAAATGCACATGTCTTTCTGACACTTTACAACTTTTCTCAGCTCTTGCAATACACACTGAGCCCATCAGCACCTGGAACTGTGTTCAAGTAAGGATGGCAATATAACAGCACTCTACACACCAGCCAGTGGACAAGTTGGTGTAGAAAATGGTCTGCTTTGGATACCCTTAAAACCAAAGCCAGAACAAACAGAAGTAAACAAAAAAAAAAGATTCAAGGCAAGCTTTTGAAAAGGTGACACCATTTGGCTCTCCTCGTGCAGTCAGTTTCCCAGGAGCACCACTGAAGGTACTCACGGTAGAAAAAGGGCACAAACTCAACAGTCAGTGGGGCGGCCTTATACTTCTGTCTGCTCCTCTCCATGGCGCTCACCTGCTCCCTGTCAGGTGGTACAGGAGGACAGCACGGTTAGCGCAGCATCAGACTGCCAGACGTGTGCGTGCATGCTCAGGGCAGGGGTGCAGTCCTGCTCACCCGCAGATGCGATGCCGCCAGTTGCGGTACGGGTCGTACAGACTCTCACAGAAAGCCAACGCGTGTCTCACAAACTCCTCGGCCGGCGTCTGGTCCGCCAGCTCCTTCTCTTTTGTTTTCGTTTTTAGCTGGCAGGAAGTGGGGGGGAGCAGATCGAACATAAGGCAATCAAGCATAAAGATAGACAAAAAAAAAAAAAAAAAAATGTCTTTTTTTTTTTTTTTTTTTACACACACAAATGAAAAACCCCGGGGGTAGGTAAGGGGTTGTTATGGTGAGTACGTGATTTATT
>JABJVR010000001.1:12309882-12331415 GCA_025773905.1 Chitala chitala | reverse complement strand
CCCACAAGGAGGCACCACTATGAGAGGAAGAGCTGTGAAAGGGAGAAAAGGTGCTTACTCTATTCCCCACCCTGTGCCTCCAAATATCACCCCCAGGGCCAGAATGGTCCCTGCTACTGCCCCTATGAGCCTGTTAGTGGCCACGCTCACTGCACAGAGGGAGAAGGGTCATTCAACAAAGAACATCATCACCACCCGGCCAGAGGCAAACCGTCGCGCTGCAGTTGCATTCTCCGCATCCTTTACAACCGTCAGTAACATTTCACGCCCTTTGCCAACCCAGCAAATCCAACCCCCGCCCCACCTGCACACTCCCAAACAACAAACCCCCCCAACTCCAGTGAGAAATACCTGCAAACATATGCAACAAAACAGTGTGTGAGCACATTCACTGTGTCGAGCCGCGGGTCCCGACTGTGAGATGTGAGGCGCCATCTGTGTTCTCGGGGGAAAGCAGAGATTGCGGCGGGAGAAGGCGTTAGCTAGGGTTCGGAGTGTCGATGTGAGCGTGCGTCCGGGCTGCGGGCGGCGCGCACGCCGCGAGCCCCGGTGTAAGCGGAGGGAGCATGTTAGCATCGATCCAGATTCCCCGGGTCCCGCAGGCCCATTGCGTCTGCTAGCTGTTCGTGTAATGCGGCTCTTCGTTTGCAATGCTTCGGGGAGCATCTGACTGGATGAGAGCTTCAGTACACAAATCACATCCTGCTGAACGCTCTTCAGAACTCATCGTACTTTCTTTAGCTGCACTGAAATATAACTAACTGCTAAATGTACCTTTTTAAATGACCTGTATTTTTTGTAATTATTTAATTGTAAAGTCTATAAAACTGTGACGTTTGTATTTGCTAAAACAAACAAATCTGCCCTGTATTTCATTCAGCAATTATAAAAATTGTCTGACAATGAGTCAGGCCCAAAGTTTGTTACGTGCTCATCTAAAAACAATTAATGTAAACTTATGTAAACACGGATCATCAAACAAAACATTCTTTAGTGTTAGAGTAACTACTCTGATTCTTTAAAATAGATATACAGTCAAAGTCAATCAGTTACAAGCTTTTATGATAAAAGCCACCATACGAAATGGGCCAACAAGATCAAGAGATCCTCTTTTCACTATGGTGAACAAATCTTTGTGTTAGTAATGTTTAGCATTACACTGGCATGTTCCAGGGTCTCAGCTGAACCCTACTGAGTAAATGGGCAACTCAGAGGAGTGTATGATCTAGCCCACTGAAGTCAGCCATCGTAACTGGATCTGCATGTGTGTTTGTTTGTGTGTGTCTGACTTGTGAGCGGGAGTGAAAGTGACAAACCCTTGGGTCCATCGTCCTCGCTAGGTGGGGGCTCCTTGGGGGGGTCTGGCATGCTGCAGTCTGTGCCCGCCCAGGTAGCGTCACAAGTGCAAGTCGCCTCATTATTGCACACCTGGTGGACAGGTTAAGGAGGAAGTCAGAAGTAGCAAAGCTGACAAAGGTGTCTGGGCTGGCCTGATTGCTGCACCACTCATACTCACCCTGTGGGTGGGGAAGAGCTTGACAAACCTGATTGGTGGAGTGCTCATACACACTCTGTGGGCAGGGAAGAGCTTGACAGATCTGATTGGTGGAGTGCTCATACACACTCTGTGGGCGGGGAAGAGCTTGACAGACCTGATTGGTGGAGCGCTGATACTCACCCCGTGGGCGGAGCACACCTGACCGTTGGAGCCACTGGCGCAGGCACTCATGTTGAGAGACTGGATGGGCAGACACTTGCGGTCAAGGCACATCATAGAAGGCCCACATGGTGTCCCGTCCTCCACGTAACCCAGATCCGTCTCATCGTCTAAGAGAACATGTCCACCACTACGGCCCAGAGACAAGGACATGGGGTGGGACAAGGCAGAAGGCTTCACATCTCTGAGAAGTAGCAAGCATCCTTCCTCCTAACCTGCAGTCCACAAGCCTGCCTTGGTGGTTGAAAGAGGTGGGCGTAATATCACCCTTTATCTGGCCAATGCGAGGGGTCCGCCCAATGTTTGTGCAGAGAAGATACCCGCAGAACACATCACTAGAAAAGAGGAACAAAGCTCAGTTTAAGGCAAGGTGGGGCTGTAGCTGAACTGAAGCATTTGGAAAGCTGTGCTGTCAAAGACTTTGCTCTACACACGTGCTGTTATCAGGATACATTTTATGGGATGCTGTTAAGCCCTGACACTGCAGTGTGCGTGTAAAACTCACTGCTTGCTGCACTGGATCCACTTCTCTCCATCCCTCCCACAGTTGCCCTTCTCGGTCCCCTCCGTGTTGAGCTTCTCGTAGCAGAACTTCTCGGATGCACCTGCCTCTAAACACGAAGTGGACACAAAAAAAACAGGAGTGATACCTTTTCCTCTTTTTCTCTTACATGGAGTGCACGAAGAATCTCCATAAATCATTATACACATTTATGACAATAGTACAGGACATTCCAAAAAAGAGGGGAGCTGCTTCTCATAACTCCTCTTATGCACTTACTTGGACCCCAGATGTATCTGCACTGGCCCTCTCTGGTCTTGCATTCGCCTCCATAGCAACGACCCTGTCAAGGTAACAGGATAGGAAACGGCATAGTCAGCCACATTCACCCAGCCTCTCTGCAAACACTGGCACTTCTCAAACTGTACACTCCAGCCTCACGGGGCTGACCTGGCACGTACAGACTGCCACGGCTCACCTGGTTGAGGTGACAGGTATAGCCGTCCTGCTTGTGCAGGTTGGGCGGGCACTGGGGTGAAGAGAACGCGCCACGTCAGCGACATTAACGAACACGTGCCAGTCCACAGCCATGTGATGACCTCTCACGCTCCAACCCACCTGGCCCGAATCTCCCGTACAAGTTTCGGAAATGTCACAGTCGTTAACCGCATACCGGCAGCTGTATCCTCGCGGGTAGAACTAAACGAGGGAGAAAAAGAATGCCTAATTAGCTCAGGATTCTGCTACTTTTCTTACAGTCAGGTGTCTGCCATTCTGACTGTGCGGGATGAGATAGTGGAACCCATGTGATGAAACTGCAACAGAACACAAGACATGCTGATGCTGAAAGGCATAGTGCACTGACACCTCGTTGATGCAGGTGAGGAGGGTGCGGGCGCTTACCAAACAGGTGTTGTTGCAACAAGGTCCGTCACTGCAATGAGCTCCGTTTGAGAGGGAGCACTTCTTACAGCAGTCCCGATAGCAGTCCTGAGAAGACACGCGTGCATGCACGCACGTGCACACACACACACGCATGCATGCGCACATGTGAGTTATGTTTCTCACACACTCCAGCTGTGTAGCTTGTGCCATGGGTTGCTGTGGAGATACTCACCGCCCGAGGACCACAGTCACACTCCTCTCCCACCTCCACGTACCCGTTCCCGCAGTCTGTTGCCTCGAACAGCTGCCAGCAAGACAACGGAGGGTTGGCGTGAGGGTCCTGGGACGTGCGATGGGCTCGGGGGCACCTCTGTGAGAGTGCGTGTCTGTCCTCACCTTGGTGGGCCGGTTGAAGAGGCATGACCCACCCCCCTTCAGGAGGAAATCCTTGTAGTCTGAGATGCTGCACTTGGAAAACTTCCGTGGGTGCTGAATTCTTAGAGGGCAGAGACAAGACAGAGCTTAAACATGAAGCTACAGGGCCAGGAATATACAACAAACAACTTCAACCTAAATCAGCAACCTAAAACTCAATGCATTATGGGAATTCTAACACATCAGCACGCACCTACTTCTGCAAGTGCGTGCGTTTGTCAGCTATCTTCACGTGTGTGTCTGTAAATGTGTGTGTGTCTCGTGTGTAGCATTATTGTGAGTTAGTATCTGACAGCAGATATAAATAGATCCGTGTACAGTGTGTATGACTAACGGATGCATTTCTGTGTGTTGAATGTGTAAATGAGTAACCCGGTGCTGTGCTGCTTTGTGATCATCTCATGGTGGGCGTGTGTGCGTGTTTCAGCATGGGTGTGTGTTTCCGTGCCGTACCCAGTGTCCTCCATGATGCAGCCCCCCCAGGAGTCCATGCATCCGCACTCCTCTGTAAAGAAGAGAGGGTCACATAGAACTCGGCACAGTACAGTTCTCACACTTCAACAGCTTCGGACAGTTGTTCACAAGCTCTTTACACCAGCACGATGGCCGCCATTGCAGGTCTGTAAGAGCTGCTGATGTGTAAAACAGCTGAGGGAGGGGTGTTCATGTGGAGCACTATTAAAAATGTACTAACCTTTACACCAGGAGAACTGCATGCACATTCACGTAAGCCTCTCGTTCAATGTCGTCTGGCTTCATTTGTATTTATTCCTACTGCTTATTCTTCAACATCTGCAATTTCTTCTGTAAAGGGCTCTGAGGCACACCGTTGTACAAGGCGCTATATATGCTATGCCCATGCCTGTCATTTCTGTGTGTGTAGTTTGGAGAGGTGCATGCGCAGGTGTGTGATGTGAGCAGTACATACTCCTCTTTGTAGCTGGGTCCCACTGGATTCCCAAATTCTGCGCCAGGCTTTGCAGGACTGAGGCAGCCACCGTCCATGGGTTCCCATACTGCATGGGGTGGGACAGACGGCACAGGATGAGACACGGTCATACAAGTTCCACTGACAGCATGTGCCGCGTCCCAGGGAGGAGGCTCACCTCGTTCACCCCAACCCCTCGGCTTGCCGAGCACACGCCCCCAAAATACGCCGCGCTGCTCCTGCGGTAGTGAAATGTAACGTTGCTGTGGAGGACAGAGAGGAGGGAAGAGCAGTCTGCACACAGCTGTCTCTCAGGTTCAGACACATTACACACCAGCCTCATGGTAAACGTACTGCCTACAACTCCATAAGGGCGAGGCATGAAAACTGAAACTTGAGGGCCACAGTTTTGCTTGGATGTTGAGCGACAATGAGATGGGGCCAATCGGAAGGGGGGGGGGGGACCTACGTGAACAGCTGCACGGAGTCGGCGTGCTGTTTGATGCTATGCTGCCGATACTTGGAGAAGTCACGCAGCATCTCCAGAGGCTTCACGCTGATGGGAATCTGGTCCCTGTCGGTCCAGACCTCCATGGCGACCAGGACCACACGCGTGTGTAGCTGATCCTTAAAGATCTGAAACCAAAAAGGAGCGATGGGTGGGATTGCCACCAGGGGCAGACATACAACACAGCACAAGTTCCAGACTATTTACACAGCTGGCCCATGGCACAGGGGACAGGGAGAGGGGAGAGGGGAGAGGCAAGGACCTCATATCAGTCCTGCAATATTACTGTACAGCGGCAGGCAGTATCACTGGAAACCTAAAAAAAAGCGCAAGGCCTCCTCCAGGAAGAGGTGCCATTCCTGTGGTGCTTCAGACAGAAGTGTCATCTGTCTCTGTGCACTTACTGACACTCTGCTTATGGAGAAGCTGACACAAAGGTACAGATGAGCCTGACCTCTATAGTCTGCAGCCTTCTTTGGGCTACTCACAGCATCCACCAAGTTGAGCACAGACTTGGCGAAGTTCTTGGTGTACTGCTTGGTCTTGTGTCTCTTGTACTGTGACACACAGAAATACGAGGAAGAAAAAGTGCAGTCAGTCAGCAGAAGACACTTCCGGAAACCAAAAAAATGTAATTTCTGCAAAGCCCCAGTCAAAACCCCCCAGCCCCAGTAATATGTACTGTTTTCAGTCACATTTGCTCATCTGCACACACGTATAAATACTGGAGCTGATTCGCTTTCCTTCATTTCACAGAGGTTGAAAATACAACATTCTGCTTATTAAACTGCCAATCAGGGTACTGATTGAGACAGTCTGAGTCAGATAGAACCAGCACACACAACAGTGAATTGTGCTTGGTCATGTATCACAATGCTGACACAGAACACACATCCTGACTCCCTACTCAGTAAAGCAGTTACTTTGTAGTATTATTATAGTGCAATAGTCTTGTGTTTCTTTCAGTAATATGTTCTTTTTCACATTTCTGTACCCTTGCTAGATTCATTTTTACACACTAACAATGCACATATAAAACATTCCAGCATATGAAACACGTTTGAAGTTTGGCTTTTAATTTCCTGAACATGCTCTATTATCTCAGACAGCCACAATCGGCGACTCAGTGGGGCTTGGCATCCTGAAATGCAGAAACCTGCGGGAATATAGAGTCACCACTAGGGGGCACCCACCATGCTGTGGTCAGTGACTACAACAATCTCGAGGTACTTCATTTCTTCAAACACGCTGCGTGGAATCTGCAAGGAGACAGAAATGGCTCAAGCAACTCCACATAATAATGTCACAAAAAGACAGTGAGAGAAAGACAGAGAGAAACAGGTGGAGAGAATGGCATGATTCAAGAACAGAAAGGGCAAAAATGTTGACTTCATAGCTGTAGTTAAAGGCAGGGTGTGTTTTAGAGAATAATATTCACATTTACATTTATTAATTTAGCAGACGCCTTTGTCCAAAGTGACTTATAAATGAAGAGTACACATGCATATTTAAACAAGGCCAAACAATATCTTTTTAAAGGAAGACAGAAGGAAGATATGCTAGATGTATGAACAGTCTGAGGAAAGTTGACAAAGAGAAGGCCAGAAACCAGCCTGGAATTAGAACAAATAAAACATTTCTTCAGGCAAAACATCTAGCTGCAGGCAACAGATAAAACAGTGGGTATTAAATGTTTAAATAAGCAAACAGAGTTAAATTCATGCACTTTATATAATGTGAATATAACCAGTGAACTCATTGCCAGTGAGTGTAAAGAGAACCAAATCTGGTGAAAAAACAGATTGGGTCTGGTGAATCCTTGTGCTGTGGGGGCGGGGGGGGGACAGATTGTATACTCACGGCCCGCTTCTTCCTGCGCCTCAGCCAGGACATCTGAGTGAGCTGGGAGAACAGAGCGTCCTCGTCCACTATGGATACACAACGTTCAGTCATGTTATCACCGTGTCACCCACAGTGGGAGACGTAAGACTGTTTGTGTCAGGTAAAGCAAATAAATGTCTGCTTAGGTGAGGTGATGCAAATGGACTTTGGTTTTACTGAGGTAATGCAAACAGATGTCTGCTTAAATGAGGTAATGCAAATGGACTTCTCTTTGAATGAGGTAATACAAATTAATAAGAGAACCAGATTTCATTCAGGCAGTGCAAACTGGAGTATGGCAAATATATTTATGTATGGTTTTGGTTATGGAAATGTATTTCAGTTCTAAAAAAGTTAATCACTATGGATTCACTGACAAGCAGAGGTTTTCAAGAAAGATGTCTGTAGATTTCTCTTATACAGCTAAGCAAATATAGCTCAAGTTTATTAAAAAGCCTCATGATTCTGGTGTTGTACTGCCGATTCTGGTGTTGTACTGCCTACAGTAGTACCACCTGTATCTGCATCTCCACCTTTATAGGCCAGTTTAAACTGTAAATAAGAGATAACCAGGCTCAAACCCACTAAAGTATACAATTTCCCCCAACAGATCCTGGGTCAGTCATGGTACAAGCATTCCCACATACTGTGCTAGAGACCATAAACATCTGGTCTAACAAAACCTGTACCTAATGACAGGGGAGTGGATCAGTGAATATATAGGTCTAGAGGCATCAGACATACACCGGACACTGCAGCAGACAGTTAAATATTCACCCACAAACTGCTCAGGATATAGATGTAAACGACCCAACAGCTCCGCGAACAGAACACATTCTCATGAATTAATTGTGAGTATAAGAATGTGAAAAAGGGTGTGTCGCATTTCACAAGGGAAGCTGGACACCGTTTCCGGCCATCATCACAACCATTAGCAGCGCTCACTGAAGTGTGTGTCGTTGGCCCTCCATAGTGTGTGCGACCTGCGCAGGACATGGGGCCGAGCTGCCACTTCCTGCAGGGGGAGGGAGGGGGAGATGTCAGAGATAAACAGGCAAGAACTGGCAATTACAAACTTTCAGCAAAATACACAGGGCACACACCATATGTCTGAAGTGTCTCACAGCTGTTATAAACCAGACATGAGTAATCAGCGGTAAGGCACTTCCTGTAAACAATGAATGTTTGTTCTATATTTATAATTTAAGTAAAACAATAGGGATATAGCAAAACAACCTTGTTGTCCAAGGACAGCTGCTACACATTTTAATATGAATCTTGCTGCATAAGAAAAGCATTTGTATAAAGAGTATTAAATTTTTTTCCCTCTATTGAATTGCATTTGTTTAATTCACACGTGTTTCTCCAATCCAGAACTGTAAATCTATCTTTGCTGTGTTTGGTCAGTGTTTTTTGTTTTTCTTGGTACATGAAACTGGAGTTAAATGGCACTTACTATTGAATGTGTCTCTTGTAAAGGCTCGATAAGGTACACATAGAGACCATCGTCAAACATTCCACTGTAAAAGAGAGAAGGGGCTAGAATGGGGGGGTCAACTAGCAAAGGTGCAGAATGCAAAGATGAGTCATTAATTCATCTGATAAAAAGGCACAAATATCACAGGGAAGTGAAATGTACTGCTGACTGCCTGAGTGACATCATGTCAAAGTGTGATCGTCATGGCGACAGGGAAGCTGATGCAGGCGCAACAAACAAAACCCAGCACAGCCTCCGGCCTGAACTCAGACCTGGCACGTATTTGTAAGACCATCAGTCATGGGGTGGGGGACTCACCAGTTCCCAAAACTGAGCGAGTTCAGCACACCACCTTTGGTTAACCACAGAATGAGATGGCCACCAGGGGATGAACACACAGCTGTACCACAACTCACAATGCAAACACTTTGCCTTGAGTAACATTCACACACACACACACACACACACACACAGTCTCACATACACAAAGTCTTCCATACAAACAGCACGAGGCTGACCTATGTATACATAGCAAAAGTGGCCACACTGTAAGCCAGGATTTGGTAACATCTCTTTTTCATGAAAGAGCAAAAATAGAAAAGAAAATAAAAAAGGGAAAAAACAAACATATTTTTACTTGCCTACACTACACAGTTTACTGAAATCACCTTCAAAAACACATAAGATTTATTTATATAGTACATTTAAAATTACTTGAACCTCCAAAAGCCCTACAATAAAAATAAACTTAATTTGTAAGATAAAAATTTGTAAAACTAAACACATGGGAAAACACACACACACACACACACACACACACACACACAAGGCCAGGCAGAGGAGTGTAAGACTCACTGCAGTCCGTTGCAGGTGGACAGGGCCACGTGGGAGTCCTCGATGCCCCTTACATCGCCATGGTAATAACAATGCTCCCCGCCCTGTAGACAGACACATGGTAACATCTGACATCAGACACTGATAGCAGCTCTCTTGTGGCCCAGCTGTGTGCAGAATCCTGTCTCTGTAGCAACATCCTCTTGCCATGATGGTGTTACACATTTACCATCAGTACTTACACAACTCACCTGTGCGGTTCTGTCCACTCGCATTACGCACTCACACACACCTGTGCTACAAACTGACTCGACTCCTGAAGCTGTTCTCTCTGTCGCTCACACTCAGAGCACACCTGCTCCCTTATACACGCTGCGTTGCTGCTGTTCTCTGACTGTAATGCATGTTTTTCCTGTTGCGTATTTTATTTTGGACTTTGACGGATTGTTATTTGGTGTGTGATGGGTGGGAGAAGGTGGTTACAGATGAGGCTGAGTTTAGAACAGCAGACACACAGAGCACCCCAGGGAGCTGAGACTCTCCGGGGGCACCCCTCCACATGCTACCACACTGCGTCACTGTCCAAACCCGCCCCCCCCCCCCAAGCACTTGCCTTCCCACCCTACATCTCTGCTGCAGAGCATAGCACTCTCACCTCACGTGACCCATGTCCCAGGATGCATCTGCAGGAACAGGGCCCTGCTGAGTAAGTACCTCAGTGCCAAGCACCCCCCCCCCCACACACACACACACACACTCCTGACTCAGCAACTGCAGCTGCAGTGAGCCAGAGAAAGACTGAGAGCTCTCCCTCTACCTGCTTCTTATCAGACAGCCAGGCAACACCACAGAGAAACTCAGCTCTGTTACGCCAACACTGTATGCATACTTAAAATACAACTACACACTAATGGGTCCAGATGCACACTGCCCTTTTGCCTGCTGATGCCACATACTCATGTAGACCATGTGGATTCTCCTCGGACTTGTGATGTGCTGTTTCATCAGCACAGCACCCAGAACATCAGGCGTCAGTGTCCGCGGACAGCTGGGCAGTTTAAGCTACCCACACTCGTGGTGAACTTCATGCTCAGCAGCAAAGAGGCATGAGAAACACTGGTTTGTTTTTATTATGACAAGAAATGATGAAACGCCTCCTGCCAGCTGTGACTGTTTCGACGAGACGGAGTGTGAGACGAGACCGCAAGCAAGACAACAGTCAGAAAACGCAATGCAACACTGGCGCAGTTTTTTTTTTTTTTTTACATCAAAGATGTCTTGAAAAGTGTGATTTGGGAAGCAGACACTGAAGCAATAATACTGACACGGAAACTGCATTAAAAATTACGCACCAGAATACTGCAGACACAGATATTAGGAATGTCAGGTACCATCGTAACCTTAACAATGGTATTTAACCCTTTACGTATCTCATCAGCAGCTGTTTGCACAGTGTTAAACTGTACATAGCATTGTATTAAAGTATTTCTTGCCCAAATACCCAATTATGTGCACCAACCCTGGAGTTTGGTTCTCATGGGAAGGTAGAAATTAGGTCATTTAATTTAATTAGGCTGAAAATATAATAGGACCCCTTCAAGGCTTGATTCTCGATATTCCTTAGAACAAAGCTAACAATAGCCTAGGCTGAGAGAGTCAACATGGTAACGAACTGATAGTTGTAGTTTTAGTACCCATCACCAACCACTTCAAGCCACCTTCTTAACACAAGTCACAGCTCCATACCTCCAACCTGTTCCATGCTGGCACTGGTGCCTGAGTTGCAGCCCTGCACTGACTGAAGGCCAGTCCCACACTAACTGACTACCAGCTCTGTCCTAACTGAGTATATCTGCGTCATGCTGGCTGAGTATAAGCCTTGAACTGGCTGAGTGTGTGTGTTTGGGAGAATTCCTGAGTGGGGGGTCTTACCTTTGAGTGGACAGGTCTGCCACCTTCGTCATAGTGGATCTCCACGTAATCTGAAGACAACAGGTCACTGGAAACATGCAGAGATGAAAGATGAGTTAATTTAGTTGTCTTGGCTCTGGTAGAGGTTCTGGTCTCTTTTCAGAATGAAGGACGGGTAACATTCACAGCAGAAGTACAAAACCAAGAGATGGTATGTCACAGGCCATGACTTTTGAACTCTCATCCTGGCAAGGACACTGACACAGCACAAATTTAGGCCACCCTGCTCTGTTGTTGTCCATGTTCATTCCACAGCTAACAGCTTATCTGCACCTTGGACCTACCGCAGCACCTCCAAAACGTGCATAGAAAAACGAGAAAAAGCAAGAAAGGGGGAAAAAGAACAGATGGAAGGAACAGATACACATGGAGCTAAAACTGCGCATGGGAAATCGTGCTCAGCCATCTGTAAAGTTTTCACAGGCAATCAGGAGAAACACCTTACAGACAGGGAGGTGGTCACATGTTCCGTCAGATGACGATCTGAACCTCAACATTAATGTTGACATGCTCCTTGCTGTTCTTCTAAAAAGAGTCAACAGCTGCACATCACCATAAACAGCCTACATATGACCCCGTCTGTTCATTTGTATGGTTTCCGGTAGCCCACGAGACCTCTCATGTGAAACCACTTAATGGTTAACCTCACTGATCATGCAAACAGTCATGTGACCAACGCACCTCTCCTAAGTGGCTCAGCTAGTGCAGGCCCTGGCCAGAGAGCCACTGCACAAGTAAAATTTAAGACACTCAAAAATTTTAACTACAGCTGTGGCAGTTAAAGGGTTTCTCTGTTTATTGAAGAAAGCAGAAACCACGTGCACACGGGTGGCATCTCATTGCACAGCAAATCCCCTAAACAACTAAATCTGCTGTTTTCTATGCTGTTAAATAGCACACACCACTCCCATATCCTGTTTGATTAGTGGTCAAATGTTCCTGCTGCAGTTCATAAGAAAACCATCATGACATCTTCTAGGTGTACTCCCACTGCTCACTGCGACTTCTGCATCTCCAGCTTCTCCTTCTCCAAAAACTGGATTAAACCAGGTCTGCGGTTCACTGGTTGTGCCTAAGGGGTTATACAACGCATACAAGATGCAGAGTGCCTCATGGATAACCCATGGGTAACCCATGAGTAACCCAGTCCATTTTGCACACATCCTGTTTTCCTTCTCTCCTGCACAGAGCTCTTACACAGCATGTTTTTTTTCATACAGCATGATTCTAAATATGACGCATACCAGTGCTTATGTTTGAAACACATATTAGGAGAAAACACACATTCATTCACTTACAAAAATTTAAATTTTTTCCTCCACACCACCAGCTGGCAAGTGCATGCATCAGGGACCTCCAATGATCCCAGTCATCATGGGTTTTGAAGCCCCTAGTTGGAAGGCTCCTTGGACAAAGCCTAATGGGTTCAACTGAAATCTTCTGTTTAATCTGGTGGCTGTCAGGAGCAGGATGCCTTGGTCCTGACTCCCCTGTACCTAACATGGAAAGAAGTGGCAGACAAGCAGGCGAGTTGACGGCCACATGATGGTGTCAGGCACACAAGGTCTGCTGAGCGGAGCAAGGAGAACTGGGCCACGGCTTGGAGATAAGACCCCTTGAGTGAGGCACTATTTTTAGCCTGATGATGTGGTAAAAATGGGAAAGGAGTTTGACACTGCAATGTGTGTGTGTGTGTGTGAGTGTGTGTGTGTGTGTGAGAGAGAGAGAAAGACAGGGATAGAGAAAGAGAATAGAAAGTAAGTGAGAGACAGAGAGAAAAAGAAAGAGAGAGACAGAGAGAGAGGCAGAGAGAGAGACAGAGAGAGAAAGAAAGAGGGAGCCAGAGAGAGAACGAGAGAGGCAGAGAGAGAGAGAGAGAGGCAGAGAGAGAAAGAAAGAGGGAGCCAGAGAGAGAACGAGAGAGAGGCAAAGAGAGAGAGAGAGAGAGAGAGAGAGAGAGAGAGAGAGAGAGAGAGAGACAGAGAGAGAGAGAGATAGCGCAAGAGCCGACAGCAGTGCAGAAGTGCAGCGCAGTGTGATTTTGGTGGAGGGGGTGTCCGGGTGTGATCAGGCTAGGGAGGGGAGAGCAGAGCTGCTTTGCAGTGTGCGTGTGACCGGTGAGGAGGGAAGTGTAGCGCAGAGTACATCTGCATGACAGAGGGGGAGAGCACTGAGCCCAAGGCTGCAGCACTGGAGTCTGGACCCTCCTGGGGAGCCCTGAAAAGAGATTTCTAGGTCCACAGCTACACTAAACAGAAGTAAGAGTCCTCTGTTTGAACAGCAATGGGCTGCTGTGACTCAGATTGCTGCTTAAGGCAGGAGTGTTTAATATGTAACAACACACGTTTCAGCACCATGGACAGTAACTAGCCTCAGCACACCTGAGACAATTTAAGTTCTCACTGATGTACTGTATCACTGACAGGGATGTGTGCTTCTGGTGGCAGTCTCTATAAAAGCCAACAATCCCTCTCTGAAACATTCCATGGGGATTGGTAAGTCAGTCTGATCCAAACCCAAGTTTTCTCTGTCACGCCCAGAAATTAGCGACTGCCAGCCCTGCTAAATTATGATGCAGGGCTTAAAACAACCACACATGCATCAGTCTAGTGTGAAGTATTGAGCCTTCATGTGCCATACCGAACAACCTAACGATAACCTGTCTTGTGTTTTCTTTTCCCCGTGTCTCCTCCGGTCCCTGTTCCTGCCCTGGTCCTCCACCTCCTGTGTTCTCCACCCCTGTTCTTGTGTTGGATGGACCTCCCTGGCTTTTGGACCCTCGCTACCCTTGACGACCTATTCTTTCTCGAACGCCCCAACAACCCCTGTTTTTGCCAAAAAAAAAGACGTCTCCTCTGCACATTGGGATCCTGCCTCTTGTTACTATTGCGCGAACGTTACACTCTCCTGTTAACCTAACTCTGACGACCTAAATACTGAATGTTTTTATGAACATTCAGTATTTGACAATAATTTACCTCTGATTTGTGGTGTTAACTATGTTCTGGTCTGTGGTTCTAATTAACTTCTGCACTACAGTTCCACATTTTCCCCATGGTTCTAAACGATGTGCTGAGGTTTCAAATTCTGTCTTGTAGTTTTACCTAAACTTTGGTCTGTGGGTCTAAATTTTGTCTTGTGGTTATAGATTTTGTCTTGTGGTTATAAGTTATACCATGTAGTACAAGACCCTCAGCACCATATCTAATGTTTTCCATGCACTTCGGTGTCCTGATTCCCACGCAACCTTAGTGCAGTCATTCACTGACAAACACTAACATAAATGTCACCAGGACCTCCAAATGTTTTCGTCCTTCAAACACCTTCTATGACACTGTAGGGACCTGAAATGCAAAAGCAAAACTTCTAACTGGCAACAAAGCCTTACATTTAAAGTGCATTGCTTGAAACAAGGATACTATAAAACAATGATGTAGAAATGATTCCCCCATATCTTACATAACAATGGTATGGCCCATGTGGGTCACCCTTTTCCAGAAAACCTGGTGAATATAGAAAACACTAGAAAAGCAAAGATAACGCAATGTGAGCAACCAGCATGGTAATATCTTTTCAGCTTTGCTCACACAGAGGAACTAAAGTAGCTAACTTGTTAACAGATAAGCTAGTGAGGCAATGCCATGTAAAGAAATATCACATGGCAAAATTAGACTTTAAGAAAGTGACCTAATTAGTATTGCTAAAACCAATCAGTATTTTATGCAATAACTATTTCAGAAATTTTACAAGATACTGGCCTGGAACCATTCTCAATACCAAAAAAAAAGTTCTACAGGGGTCTGTGCTCCTCAACTTCTTTGAGAAGTAAAGGGAGACAATATGACAATAAGAAAAATGGCAGACTACATGAAGGCCAAAGATCTGTATTATGTCTATGACAGGGAGCAGCCCTGTTGTGATGTGTCTGAAAGCAGTGCCTGAACATCGGTTAATGACCTGAATATGTCCGCTGAAAGCTACAGCACCAAGCAAATGTCTACTGCTGCAATCAAGATCCCAATAGCTTGTTCTTAGCAACCCCTTTCATCTGACAGAAGATAACAAGAAAAGAAAAAAAAAACTGCCATTTAACTGTATGTGCGCTGGAGCTGATAAAATGGTTCACTCATGTACCGTGGATTTACTCAGGTCAGAAATTCTGTTCTGTCCAGATTGTGATTAACTGTTCTTGCTCAAAATGTAGGTTAGTCTGACCTTCTATGTCTACCCATACACAAGCCTACAAAACTGTCCCTCATCTCTGGAGAGTAAAGGAGGGGGTACCCGCCTGGCTGTGATAATAATGACCCCCTCCCTCACCTCCATCTGTACACAGTTACAAACAAACAGAGGGGACACGGCCAATTTCTCCAAGCCTATATCAACGTGCACAACAGCTTAGACCAAACGAGACCAGCCTTCTATAAAAACTGAGGGCCTGAATTCAGCACACCTGCATATTACACAATTATTGCGGAACCTTGGACTGCAAGTAACTTGTTTTACGAGCGCTTCGCCAGACGAGCAAAAATTTTAAACAAAATTTTACTTGGTTAACAAGCGATAACTTGCAAGACGAGAATTTTCATTATCAAGTATGATATTATTTTTATATCATATCATACTTCAAATGAGATTAGGGAGATGTGCAAAACGTGGGAAACAGTTCAACATTTTGTAGAAAAGCAGCACCTGAAAAAGGCTGTAGCAGCACGAACGGCGAACCTGTTCAACAACAATGCGGCGTCACATTTCCGCGAAATCCTCAAACTGAGGCAAAAGCGAGTGTCATTGGAGAGGTGCGTGTTAAATACAAATGAAAGGAAAGACATTCCAGTGAGTCAAAAGATGACAGGAAATGCAAAAAGCGCAAATTAAGTGAAAACAGTAATGTTAGTGAAAGTCGTTCGAGAGAAAGAACTCCCGAGATTCTAGATGTTCTCTTGGAAGGAGATTCTCTTTCCAAGCATTAACCCTCCTCCTCTCCCTCATGCCAGCCACGACTCTTTTGAAAGGTAAAGTGCAGGTTAATTTGTTTTATTTTTACTTTATACTGCGTATTAATCATTGTTATTTGTTTGCAATATTAGGGACAATAATTTGTACAAAAAAATACCATAAAAAATTATTTTTATATGAATATTTCTGGGTGCGTGGAACGGATCCTCCGACTTTACATTATTTCCATATGGGAAAATTTGCTTTGATATACGAGCATTTTGGATTACGAGCACTTTTCCGGAACGAATTATGCTCACAATCCAAGGTTCCACTGTACTTGTAAGAGATCTCCAGCACAAACTACGTCACCATCGTGCCATTTCAAACAGTTAACACTAGGTAGACTCACAACCGTTCATCCTTGTTTGTAAGAAATCCTGTTAGCATCACATGTTAAGGGAAAGTGACTAAAACAAAGCAACCACATTCAAGCCTTTTAATTGATGTTATGTTTCAGACTCAAGTGTTTCCCAGGAGCTCAGCGGTAAAAGCGTAGTCTTGATACATGTGAGCAAAAAACACATGCGGACATCACTTACTGGTTCAGCGTGAGGTCCAGTATGAATGTGGACCCAAAGGCCTCCAGCTGAAAAGAAGCATGTGCCAGGTGGACTGCCTGCAATGAGACATGGAAGGTTTTGAGCCAAGATGGGTCGCCTTCAGCAATCAGCTTTCAAACGGCCGTTACTAAGGACCAAGTAGCTTGGCCATGTGACCTGTTCTTAAGAAATGTCCTACATCCAATGATGGATCGATATTTTCTTCACAACGCACTTGCATCAGGGAGCCATCCCCCCACATGAGAGACCCTCTAATGCAGCACTCTACACCATGTAAGTGAGGAGTAGCTCCGAGCTTCACAGCTCTGTATGCCTGAGAGGGCTGGGTAAATAATGTCCTCCTCTTCTGCTGTAATGACCATACACAGCACATTTATTCTGCGTGGTCTACAAGGGGTCCCAGGGCGTGGAGGCTGGATTCTGACAGGAAATGGAGAGGTATGTGTGTAGAAGACTGGGGGTGGTGGGGTGGGGTGAGAGTTCAACTGTGGCCAGTAATAGTGGCTGCCTCTACCAGACGTCACAGCCAGCCTTGACACAAAAGCATTGCCCACTGCACCTTTCTTGTAAACTAAAGACAAAGTCATGTATGAGGAACAGACAAATGTTCAGAAATTAGGTGACATTTCTCCTCACATTGCTACATGCCTTTTTATACCTCTCTGGGAACGCTACTAATTATACACCTTGTACATATGCTGCGCTCTCACCTGGCTCTCCCCGTCCTGGTTTCGTGCCCTGGTGTTCAGATCATGGTACGTACTCTCAGACTCTTCGTTCACATAATAGATAAGGCGGGACGGGTAAGTAATCTCATGTCCGGCCGCCTGACGTGTAGACTCGTCGCCACTGACACCAGCCGTCGTTGCTTCCCTCAAAAATTCATTCTCTACTGCGGTGGTAACTGCGGGGAATGTCACAAACACAACGGTTATGCGGCCTCCCTACAGGAAAAAAAAATCCCCTTCAATTATACATGAATCATGATGGATGAAAAAGATTACTAAAGAAACGGTAGCTCGCTGTGAACAACTGCAGAACGTGACTTTAAATTGCGTATAACCCCTTCACATGCTGCAGATGTGTCATAGTACATCAGCACTGGCACTACACGTGAAAAGCGTACTAACACCATACACGTTCAGAAGATATTACCATGAAGCAATTTAATCAGATGTGTTACCACGATGGGAAAATAAAGTGACATCTGTAGACAAATGACACTGGGTGAAAACTCTCGTTAAACTTGTCAACGAAAAACCTTATGGACCCATAGTCGTCTGTCTAGTCACGCCTTACATTACGCTTCGGGACATCAATTTATTTAAAAAATATAGTTATTATGGACGTTCGATTCCAAGATGAAATAAGCTGATATATTTACAATTCATTAATATTGTCGTTGGCGGTGTGTTTATTAAATCCCTACAGTACTGCTTACCAGAATCCTATGTTGTATCACATGCAATTAAATCAAACGCTTGGGACTAGGATCGGAAAACTTGTATTTAGATATATTATTGACTAATACGTAAATAAATTATGCAAATCGGTTTTATCCAGCCATTTCCCACCTGCTGTTAAATAAGCGCTGTGTAATAAATATTTAAGACAAAACATAGTCCAGAAATTGCGATTAAACCTAGAACAGTACAATGATAACAAATGATATCCCTGAAAAATAAAAACTCACCGATCAGTGAAATCTAACTAGTATAAGACAAATAGCAGTATTAAGGTGCATACATACCAGTTGATGCTAAACCGATTAGACTCAGCCAGGACACAACGATGCTTGAGAGCAGATTTGGAAGAAATATCAAATGCATGATTCATATTTGAATGTTAAAAAAATTGCGACGTTAACACGGCAAAGCAGTTAAGAGATTGAGGTCCATTGCCGAGGATCAAACGCTATTTGCGTTGCGTGAATTTCTTCATTTGTCCAGCGGGAAGACATGCAGCTCGCTCAGCCAGCGGTCGGAGGGATTGAGGGGCGGATGGGAGGCGGCGGGCAGCCAGTTGCGATGCAAGAGCCAGCTCCAGTGAAGCAGCCACCGCGCAAGTGCATACGGCCCGATCTGCTTCACCACATCCCACCCAACCAATTTTTCACCTCTTTCCGCGCAACACAACACATGAACGCGCACAGATGCGTGCCCTCCTTGTCTCACGGATGGGGTCGTACGTAGTACGAAAGACGTGTCAAAACGTATTTGAAAATTTCTTTGTTTTACGAAGACAGTAACACCGAATATAATTTTCCACAATGTGCGTTAGCGCTGAGGCTTATAATTATCACAGAGCATACCTAGAGTATCACCTAAGATCCGTACAGAGTATACACTGTTTTCCCACTTGTTTTCCATTTTCTTAACTGTATTAATAGATTATTCAATTGCATTCAAATTTCTAGTCGCCAAAATGTACCTGCATTTGTGTGTTAAAGATGTAGGGCTGAGTGATACCCAGACTACGATGTTTTCTTCTAAGGCCACACAATGGCAGTTTGCAAGAGTTAATTTCAAGCATTTTACGTAACCTGGTACATTCTGGTTATCTGAACTTAAAAGATCAAAGCCAGTGACGACCACTTTTGCTATTATAATTAATGTACCTATACTATAGGTTTGAATGAATTGCCATTATACTATGATTCCAATTGCTATTTTTAAAAATAATCTTTTAATAATTTTTTAAATTATTGCCCCTGAATGTAGTTTCACACATTCCTGGATCACATGGAGCTTTTACTCTGTCACACATGCTTGACTACGGAAATAATTTAATAGAAATACTGTTTCTCTTAAATTTCTATAGAGTATTTTAACAGGAAGACACTGTTTCTTCTGGTAGGTCTTGATCTGCACTTTTAAATAACACGTTATCGGCTCTAATTGTAGCAAAACTCGTTTATCTGCAACATCCCGCAATGCCGTTGTGAGTAAACCTGTTTACAAGCACTACTGTCTGTTACCAAAGTGAGATGTCGTTGGTATGTAGTGATTTGTGGGGCAATATAAGAAAAACTATATTTTGGAAACCACATGATACTGTCAACACTGCTCCATGTGGTAAACCTATTATCTCTATAGTGAACAACAGAAAACCCTGTTTGTGTGGTGAGTGTACGAGACACCAAATCTTATGTAAACCTTTTACCATCAGCACCAATATCTGCTGGTAGCCCAAGACCAACAAGCGGTGATTCATAACTACTCCTTCACTGACTACTTGATTTACGGACGTAAATAAGAATTTGGTGCAGAGGAATTTTTTTTTATGACAAGCATTCATTTTAAAACCATGAACTGGATTGAAACCAATACAAGGACGCGACGCCAGTTGGCATCGCTAGCAGCTGTAATAAAGTGTTTCCGCCCGTACTCAGTCTTTTTGTGCAGTGTTTATTTTAACTAAAATATTAGCAAACGGAGACAGACAGACAAACAGAGAGAGAGAGAGAGAGAGAATAACAGACAGACAGACAGGGAGCGAGAGAGACAGACAGAGGGAGGGAGAGAAAGAGAGAAGCAGAGAGACAGAGAGAGAGAGCTGCATTTGTTGAAGCAATAACGTAGTTTTTCATATTGAAAAATGGCCGCATAAAGAGTATAAAGGAAAAAAAAAACACTGAAGAATGTGAAGAGAAAAAAGTATGAAGCAGGTCTGTAAGTATGATCTGGCTTTTTAATAGATATCAAAAGTACAATACTGTTGCCATCAAAATCAGTACTTCTGCAAATTTATAAAAAGTGTACAATTAATTACTTTTTGCTCATGAGTTCAGTGAACGGTTTGTGGTAGCAAACACTGCTGAGGCTCTCCTATCTATATGAGAGATGTAGTTGTGTGTATGTGTGGATCTTGGGCACAAAACCTGTCCGTCGTATCACTAAAACGTTTTTGTTCTCTTTCTTTAAGGATTTTTTTTTTATAAACAGCATCAATATTCTCAGTACTTCTCTGTTAGGAAATTGAAGCATTTTTTTTTCTTCCGTGTACTTTCTGAAGCGTACCACAGTCCCTGTGCAAACGCTTGCTTTTTGTTGTCTGACCGGATTTAGGAAAATTACAAAGGGGGGGCGTTGAAGCCGCTTGGAGGCGGGACTGCCTGTGGCTGGGGGGGCTACAGAAATCAGTGTTAGCATACCGGAGTATAAGCCATGCAAGTGATTCGCTTGTCATACTGTTCATACACGTCTGAGCTCTTTTCTGCGCCTGAATTTTTGAGTTTAAAATCAACTTTGTTCCTTTGTTCCCACGAGTCAAGTCAGGAGAATACAAGACAAAGAACAGTTCCGTCTTCTTATCGTTACATAGGTTCTGCATTATTGGGAAATTACAGAATTGTTCAAGTATTAAAAAAATATTTAAGTGATGGATTTTCTTACTGATTACTCGAAAAAATAAACTGTAAAACATCAATTTATCTACACACTCACAAATCATTTATAATTGCAATATGCACCATATTGTGGTGATGGACTGGAAATTACATTAAACTAAAGTAAATACCATGTCTTACTTTTAATTAAATGCGACCCTATGAATTGAGCGCACCAAATAAACACAAGCTGTTTATCTACGTTCCTCTCAAGGGAAACCCGAGAAGTAAAGTGTCACGCCCCACAATCAGTAACCACCAGACCTGACTCATCGCAAACCAACATATATGCATATATATATATATATATATATATATATATATATATATATCAGCGCACTAGCCACGCTTCGCGAAGTATTGAGCCTCCATATATATATATATATATACACACACACACACACACACACACACACACACACACACACACACACACACACACACACA
>JABJVR010000001.1:12273107-12309782 GCA_025773905.1 Chitala chitala | reverse complement strand
CCGCCCCCCCCCCCCCCCGCCCCCCCCCCCCCCCCCCCCCCCCCCCCCCCCCCCCCCCCCCCCCCCCCTGATGTCCTTTACAAAATCTTTACATCCATCCATCCATCTTGATCCCCAGGTCCTGGCGCAGGCCAAGCGCCCTGTTGTGGTAGTGGGCAGTGCGTGTCTCCAGAGGGAGGATGGAGCTGCGCTACATGCTGCCGTTTCCACCATTGCCCAGAATGCTCGTGTGAGCAGCGGGGTCCAGGACAGCTGGAAAGTTCTCAATGTCCTTCACAGGTCAGCGTTTTAAAACTGGTCATTTCTCCAGCGATGGAATCATTTCACCTGTACATATAATTGTAATTATCAATGATAGAAAGCTTCAGAAATTGTAGTTGGTGAAAGTACGATTGAATATATCAATAAGTAATTATTTAAATTGATGATTGACAGCATATTAATCCCGCCTCCAGGGTAGCCAGTCAAGTGGCTGCATTGGACCTTGGCTACAAGCCTGGTGTAGAGGCTATCAGGAAAAACCCACCCAAGGTGCTGTTCCTACTTGGGGCAGATGCTGGATGCATCACCCGACAGAATTTGCCTAAAAACAGCCTGATCATCTACCAGGGTCAGTACTGCTGATGCTGCCTGAGTCATAGTGTTAAGTTCAGCACACTTTTTACTTTGTCACCTGGATTTCAACCCTCATCTTTAATTCAATTCAATTTATTTTTATATAGCGCCTTTCGCAACAATGTGCCTCAAAGCGCTTTACACAGGAAATTGCAGATATTGAAGAATTAATACAAATGAATGAAGCCAGACAACAACTGAGGAGGGGAACCAAAAACTCCACAGAGTGGAGGAAAAAAAAAAAACCTCTGGGGGCCCAAGCTTGACTGGCTGCCCAGCCCCTTGTGGGCATGGAAGCATTACAGAGAGTAGTGGTACTTATTGAGAGCTTGATTGTTACTAGTAATATGATATAATTAACACAATTCAGTCCTCCTTTGCTCCTGGTACTGAAGCCACTCTCATTGGCCTTTGGTGTCCCTCGGGCGGAGCTTAATTGTTTAGTGCAAGATGCTCAACAGTGAGCTGTGATGCAGTGTTGATTCTAAACGTTCCTAGTGTACTTATGCTATGTCTTATATTAAGTACATTGAGATAAACACTTTGCCTTTTAGTTAATCAGTCAGCTTGTGGAAATGCAAACTCACTACAGGTAGTTGCTTGAACAGCACCTGTCCATGACTGCCTTGTATGTTCTCACACCCAGGCCATCACGGAGATGTGGGCGCACCAATGGCTGACATCATCCTGCCCGGGGCAGCCTACACAGAGAAACACGCTACATATGTGAACACGGAAGGGCGTGCCCAGCAGACCAGGGTAGCGGTGACAGCACCAGGTATGGCTCGTGAAGACTGGAAGATCATCAGAGCCATTTCAGAGGTATGCTGCTTCTCAGCATGATTTCAGAATGTCTCGCTGTGCGTTACGTGAGACCCGCTCAGCCTCCCAGTCATGTGACTGTGCTCACAGCTGGCTGGCGTGACTCTGCCCTATGACACTGTGGACAAGGTGAGGAAGCGGCTCGCTGAAGTGTCACCAAACCTGGTGCGTTACGATGACGTGGAGGAGGCCAACTACTTCAGACAAGCCACCGAGCTGTCAAAGGTTCGTCCTACACACTTGCAGTGTGATTATGAGTGTCGGGCTTGTGGAGGTCCTCCTTTGTGAATGATGTCTGAAATTGTACAAGTGTTCTTTCAAAGAACTTCTGGTAGGTAGGCCTTTAACGGACCAAACCAACGTGTGGCCAAAATGACACGTATTCACTTTAGCTGTTTGAGATCTTTATTTAACAATAATAAGTAGTCAGTTAATCCAGACGTTTAGTTTTGCATGTATTAGGAGCACACCTACTTCCTGTGAAAAGGTTACCTTGAATTTCTGGTTGGTTTTGGTAAATATACGTTGCCCTGTTGTCTTGTACTGCTAGTGGACTGAGCAGAACTCTTGTCCATGAGCTCATGGGGCTGATAGAGGGATTGTACTTCACAGAGGGATATTCATGCAATGCTTTTTTCTGTGCCCCATTCACGTTCTTGTCAGGCTGTGAAGCAGACCCTCCTCTCCGATCCCCTGGTTCCCCCACAGCTCACGGTGAAAGACTTCTACATGACTGGTGAGCTGTCCTCCTGAGGGCCCTGCTCAGCGTGGGGCTGCCCTTGCTCGTCCCTGCTGCCCCTGACCCGCTGTCTCCCTCTTCCTCAGACCCCATTAGCAGAGCCTCCCAGACCATGGCTAAGTGCGTGAAGGCGGTGACCGAGGGAGCCCAGGCTGTGGAGGAGCCATCTATCTGCTGAAACGCCGTCTCCCTGGACATTACGTCTCTGGGTCCCCTCACACCTGTCTATCTTCCACACCTCCTGAGAGTTTTCACTTGCTGAGTTCTGTTTGTTTTGCTGTAGGTTAAACCTGATATGCAGTACAATCCGACACTGCATCACCTTCAAATGTTTAGCGTGCAACTGGGCTTCTGTGGAGTTGGCAAGATTATTTGTAACAAAGTTTAAATGTTATGAATAAAATTATATGACGCAAGATATTTTGCTTTCTTCAAAACGTATATTTAATATTTGTGCTTGGAACTACTATCTTTATATGTGTAAAATCTGGTTTAATATTTTCTAGATAGCCAGTTCACAGAAAATCTGTCACTTAAATATTTTTTGAGTAAATTGTTTAAACTCCCTGTCTTCATAATAAACTGCAGCCATAGATGGAGTTCAAAGTGGAAATAACCATGGATGAAAAGAAATGGTGTGTTTGATAATACATGGAAAATGCTGCAGCCCACAGGAAACTTCACATGGATGAAGTGAGGGCAGCTGGGTTAATTGCATGACAATGCTGAACTCTGCAGATCCACAGGTGCTTACAAAAGTACCTTGAACTAATTTTTGGTAAATGCATGAGTTTAACATTAACATTAAATCCGAAAATGACTTTAAAACGTACCATTACTTCTGGAGGAATTTGTAAGTTAAAACTACACGTGTTCAGAGTGCCCTCTGACATCTACACTGAGCACACGGCAGCAGGCAGCGAGGAGCCCTCATCATTCCGCCTGAACCAGCTGAAAACGTGCCCGCGCCCTCCGCGGATGAGCTCCGTGTGTTTTCTTCATCAGGCACGCACATGTCCTCAAGTCCCCGAAAGTTGCCGATGTGCGGGATTAGCTGTTACATTTCCAACATGGTAGGAGAGGTTGTTGTTGTGCGGCGGGCCGTTGTCATGTCCCCGCAGTGCCGGTAGTGGTGCTGTAAGGAGTCTCCGCTCCTCATGACCCAACTAAAACCCCCTACAAGCCGTATACTGCTATTTTTTTGTTGTAGATAAACCACATTTATTCGCGCCATGGATAACAACAAAAACATTAACGGATAGAAAAAGGCTAGTCTTAGATAAAAATATCGAAAATCAGGGCATACATAGGCAGGTTATTTATAATTAGCATTTCCAGACTCCGCTCGGAGTGGATATTGTATACTGCACATACCAACTGAAGGTAAGCTGGTCTGCCGTGCAGCCTTGGGCTCGAGTGGAAGGCGAACCCGACGTGTGTGACGAGGCAAGCCCTTAGCCGCGTGTAGCCAAGGCCGGGGCATGACAAGGTCTTGTAGGCCGTCGTTAACACTTAGCCCGCTAGGTTAATTTTAATTTCACTTTCATTGCTTTTGAACAGCGTTCACTCCGTACATATTAAAGTGTAATTTTACATTTCTCGTGTATTAGTAAAACACAAGAGCACCGAACGAAACAGTTATTTGCCGTTTACCAAAGGGCCGATTAAATAGGCCTTTTCTACGTTCCCTTTGTTCGATGCGATGTTTTTTAAATGTGCTTTTCCAACCGCGCCTCCGACTCCCTGTTTAAATCTTTATGTGGCGTATTTTCACATTATTCCGTTTAAATCGTTTTAAAACGAACGTGTGTGTGTAAATTTAGGCGGATTTTAACTTCCGTTTCCTGGCGCAGCGTTGCTTTGTGTACTTTTAACGGTCGCTCTTCCTTCTTCAGTTCTGAAGTTGGTTACTTTTAACTAAATGTTACAGTCGTGCCGAAATGGCTACATTGTTTCCTTTTTATTTAAAATAAACGTGCGCGCGCCACTTTCCCCAAGTGTTTCCTGCCTGTTGTGAAAGTTGGCCGTCAGTGTGTCCGTGTAGCCGGACGCTTTACCCCAAACCTGCCCAATATTTCTGTTATATTCAGGGCTGGTAATTTAATATCTTCTTTAACCTTCGTAGCTAGGTGTAAAAATGTTTAGGAAAGACGAAAACGTTTCCCGTGATGTAGTTGCTGCATGGCTGTTTTAGGTACCCGTTTCAGTTGTGTTTGTTGTAATACTGCCTGTAACAGCCTAAATCTGTCACTGACTTGGGAAATATGCGCGTTTCATGTAACAGGTGGAAATACTTAAACCCCGAATACTCAGAGGACACAACTGGTGTCCTGCTTGCTTTAACCCCGAATACTCAGAGGACACAACTGGTGTCCCACTAGCTGTGTTTGGGCATTTGTTGGTGGTAAAGTTGGCTTGTTCACCCATTTAGGGCCTTGATTATGTTTTATGTTAGTGATTGTCATTACAAAATGTGGTAACAGTGTTTAACATTTTATCAAACTTTGTTGTCTTGCAGCAACTGTGTGAAATTAGAAAGAAACCGGTTTTGAGAGGTGTATAATATAAATCTGTAAGGTATTCATTTGCTTTTCTTGGTTTGTGTGTTTTGGTCCTGGGAGAGGCCGTACTAGGTAATCATATCCACGTATTTGTGTGTTTTGATCGACACGTTGACTGTTATTGCCTGAAAGCCAGCCGCTCTTCTCTTTGCATATTAATTTAACTGCATGTTTACTAATTAATGGTAATTTCTTTTGCACATTTTGATATAGGGGATACAGACTTAAAAACATCCCACTAAGATCATTCACATATTAAATGTATTTATTGCTGTTTTTACAGCATATGAATGTAGGTTATTAATTTCCTTAATAGCCTTTAATAGTTAATAGCCATTTTGACTTTGCAATTAACACTGGCATTCTCACGTAAGGTGTATGGATGCTAATGGAGACTTGTGGTTGCTTAGTTATGGTTCATGTAATGAAACATTAAAATATCAAATTAAAACTTCACTTTGAGCTATTTGCATACAGATGTGTGTAAATTTATTATTTTTATAGTTGACAAGTTTTGTCTTTAGTTTGCAAAACTGGCTGACCTGTTAAAATTTGAGAAGTGAAATGAGGAGCGCTGCCGTGTCTTGTAACGAGGCATCTCTTGGAGAAGTACCCTTTGCCGTTGACGTGGGTCTAGCTGTATTCGCTCACTTGAATCAATGGCTGCTGTCCCTGAGGAAGTGCTCAGAGAAAACCAGCGGGCACACAGGAACCTTGTCAAGTTTATATCTGAAAGCATCAGAACGGTCAGATGAGTAGCTGAACATTTACCATAACTTGGCACAACTTTTAAACATTAAACCTTTCACATTTATTTATTAAATTTTTCCTGAAAGGAATGAATGTGACTAAGATTTGTTTAGTTGGAAAGTTACTTAAGGATATGTATTGCGGCTAACTGAAGGATGTAGTGATGTATAAGCATACAGAATGGTGGTTCCCTAACCTGCTTCAACCATGCGTGTTAACCGATGTCACATCGATCGGTGAATTGGTCTGGTAAATGGGAGGATTGGGTGTTCTGGTCTGAAGAGAACGCTTTATGTGGTCGACTCAAAAGGATGACGACTATTCGCTTAGCCTTAGAAATAGGTAATCCAGAAGTAAGCGCAGGTCGTGGTCATCCGTCCTGCTTGTTTGTAGTCCGAGTGCCTGGTGGGCCTGCTGAGAAGTTCACCTTCTCCATCTTCTCTCATCAGCTGATGTTTTCAAGGACCAGAGTCACGTGATGTACGAAGGCAAACACATACACTTCTCGGAGGTGGACAACAAGCCGCTGTGCTCGTACAGCCCCAAGCTCTGCAAGCAGCGCCGCCTCAACGGCTATGCCTTCTGCATCCGCCATGTCCTGGAGGATAAGACGGCACCCTTTAAGCAGTGCGAGTATGTGGCCAAGTACAACAGCCAGAGGTGCACCAACCCCATCCCCAAGGCTGAGGACCGCAGGTGGGTGTGGACGGCATGTCTGCTGTCTAGCTTCATGCCGAGGTGTGTTACCGTTTGAGCAAAAGTCACGTTTGTAATTGGTACTGGAAGTTGTGAAGTGGGTAAGGCGAAACTGGCAAGCCTTCATTAGAGCGAGTTAAATTTATTAATTAAAAAATTTTTTAATTAATAAATTTTTTTTAACAAAGTGTAATAGCTAGAGAAGTTTCTTAGTAAAACCTAGTCCACAGATGTTTTGGTATCTGTGTATGAAGATGTTGGTTTCAGCAGCTCCGGCAGCATGCGGTCCTTGTGTTCTGTGTACAGGATTATTTCTTATGACAGCAGCCTGGTCTTTGTGTTAAATGAAAATGGCCTTGCATCCCATCAATTTGATTTGCAGTCCTTAATTTTCCATGAATCTTTGGTACTTATCAGGAGCGTGTGTTTTAGCTGATGGTGAAATACTCTCTGGGAATTGTGAGACACATCTAATGTACTGAGTATGAATCACATACAAGAAAACAAAATGTGCTAATTTAAAGATGAAAGATGTCCTCCTCAGGCATGTAATGATAAACATTAATTGTTAGTTTGGCAATTACAAATTTGAATTTTTGAAAAGAGGTTAAGTACATACTAGTACTCCCTAGGATAAATGGTGGTGAATAACATGTCCTCTGTCCCGCTAGTATAAACAGTGGTGTATACATGTCCTCTGTCCATGGGTACCTCTCCTGGGTCTTTTTGGAGAGTGGTGTTTTCTCTCTGCTTGCCCCTGTGCTTGCCTGTGTGCTTGTTGTGGACATGTTTGGAAGGCTTACATGACTTGCAGGTACTCGCCCACCTGCATGTTGTGCACTCTTGCATGTACTGTAACAGCCACCTGCAGGTACTTGCTTGTGTGACTGTGTCTGCGCCCCCCCCCAGGTACTGTAACAGCCACCTGCAGGTGCTCGGCTTCATCCCCAAGAAGGAGAGGAAGAAGAAGCACGAGCCCCTGGATGAGGTGCGGGTCCGCCCCCACCTGGACTCTCACCTCACAGTCAACATTGTGAGGACGCCAAATGGGCTGGACGGGCCGTCGGCCCCGCCGTCCCCGACCCGAGCTCGGCCCACGCTCCCCCCGGACACAGAACTCCTGGACCCATTTGCGTTCCACGAGGACGAGGCGGAGGGGGAGGGGGAGGAGGGAGCCACTGCGCGGAAGGGCTCCGTCGTCAGGAGGAAGCTGCAGAGTCGCCTCTCTCTCAGCCACAAGCTGCAGCTGAGTGAGGCCGACGCCCTTCAGCTGCCGCCGCCGCAGCCGTCGGAGCACTTTAGCCCTGCCCCCCGGCTGTGTGCGCAGCCACCCCCCTCCTCTGGCCCGCTCCTCTCCAGCCTTCCTCCTCAGCCTCCAGAGCACTCATACCTCACCTCCCCCTGCTTTTGCACGCCACCGCTGTTGCCTCCTCCTCAGGCCAGCCATACGTCAGCTCCCAGCACTGCCCCCGGCCTCAGCAGGAAAACCCCTCCCACCGGCACAGGTGTGCCCCCTGCCTCCCGGGACAGTCTGCAGAGGAACACGGTGGTGATGCAGCCTGTGGTGTTCTCGCCCCCGCCTGCCTGCCTGACGCGGATCCGCCGGTTGGTGCAGCTGTGTGTGAAGAGACATCGCCATCACGGAGACCTCTTCCCTCATCTAGGTGCACAACCTTGCCATGCCGCTGCTCCTCACTGAACTAATCCAGCTACAAATTTGTCCCTCTCTCTCAGTCACATATTTACATGTGTAAATATAATATATAAATAGAAGTTAGTTCCTCAATACTGGTGAATAGTTGGAATTTATTTCTTTGGGTCACTGCTGGTGCCATTACAGTGGTAAGAGACCGTGTTGTGCTGTCACTGCAGGTCTGGACTGGTCTGAGGACAGTGCAGATGATGATGAAGAAGAGGAGGTGCAAAGACTCCTGTCGTATCAGTACACCTGGAGGCTGCAGGAGCGACGGATACAGGAAGAGTATGTCGCAGCGACCCTCGAGTCTCCTGCTGGAACCTGATGTCCAAGCGTTGCCATGACTTTACATGGGTTTCCGTTTCCGCTCGTGCCCCCTCCCTGACCCCTCCCAGCAGCTCAGACGAAGACGCGGAGAGGCCTCGCGGTGCCAGGCTTGTCCGACTGTGTACGTACCTCCAACAGAAGTACAAACACCTGTGCAGACAGGAGCGTGCCGCCATGCGACAGAAACGCTGCCGCTACGCCTTCCGCAAGGCGCTGCTTCAGGCCGCTAGCAGGGACCCTGACTCTGCCGGTCTCCTCATTCAGCAGCTGCACGCCACCTACAGGTGAGCCAAGCCCAGTGTACCAGGCCCTGCTGTTTGTGGTCAGACAGTCCTGGTAGTTCAGGGAATGCGTTTTAACTACTGCCTGTGTTAGGGAGAAACATTACCTGCAGCCTTGGGATGGTCAAATATCCTATGCATCCAGTCAACAGAAGGTTTAACTCACTTCCTGGTCACCTGTTGTGAAACATGGGGTTGCAACCTGGCTTCCAGAGCACTTTTTGTCCCCTTTGGTATGGTAAAGCTAAGGTTGAAGGGTTAGGCCTGGTGTAGGCTGGTGTGCATAGTCAGTCTCTCTCTCTCTCTCTCTCTCTCTCTCTCTCGTTATGCATGCTATGTGCTATTGATCTAATTGGTAGCTGCTGCAGTTGTGGCAATGGTTGGTAAATACTAGTGACCTCATTGGTAACTGCCATCACAGTGGGTGTAGCTTTATGCTGAATGACACCTCTGTGTCTTTCCCTCAGCTCAAGTCAGCCGGCCCCACAGAAATCCGAGTCTCGGTGCTGTGTGGGCAGCACTCGTGGGCAGGCCTGTACTGCCCGGGCGCTGCCCTTCACCCACCACTGCTTCCAGCGTATCCTTTTCAAAGGCTGCTGCAGTACATGCCACCATGTAGAGCGGTGTCTGCATTTGGACAGCACGGCACACATTTCGGCAGCTTGCCTGCAGGTGACCTCTGACCCCTGTGTTTGTAGTGTTCTCCCTAACTGCTGCCTGCAGACATCCTGCTCAACCGCTCTCAGCAGCTGTTCTCCAGCTGCACCGCCAAGTTTGCCGACGGGCAGCAGTGTTCCATCCCCGTGTTTGACATCACGCACCAGACGCCTCTCTGCGAGGAACACGCCAAGAAGATGGTGAGACGACCAGGAGCCGTAACGCAGCACTCAGCGGTCTGCCCCTTAGGGTGCTGTACTTCCACACAAGCGCTCTGTGGTACTTGTACAGTAAATTGCATTTGGCATTCTATGGTACAGCAAAACATATTCTGCGTTCTGTGGTAGTATCACAGGGCTGTGTGTTCAGGGTTCTGCAGGAATAAAATGAATGTAGCATCCTCTGGTAGCAGCACAGTAGTACGGGCTGAGTGCTATGAGCGGTGTGACACAGGAGGACGGACAGTGTGGAGCCAGCATGTCACCGTGATGTTCCAAGGGCTCAAGTGTAATAACGCTCGTTCCAGGACAACTTCCTGCGGGGGGACAGTAACCGGCGGGTGCAGCAACACCAACAGCAGCGCAGGCCACGCAAAAAGAGCAAACCCCCCGCGCTCACCAAGAAGCACAAGAAGAAGCGCCGGAGGGGCCCTCGGCGGCCGCAGAAGCCCATTCCCCCCGCCGTGCCCCAGGGCAACCTGGGAATGCCCTCCAGCCTCTCACTGCCCTCGCAAGCGGCCAGCGTCAGGTCTGCCCTAGCCCCATCGCCCCCCCATGACCCCCCGGGACATGCTGTAGCGTGCCTCACGTCCTGCCTCACTCTCACAGAAGTCCGTCGACTCCGGACCTGAGCGCAGACGAGCTTCCTGATGACATCACCAACGACATCACGGACATTCCAAACGACCTTGAGCTGAACCAGGAGGACTTCTCAGATGTCCTGCCTAGGCTCCCAGATGACTTGCAGGACTTTGATTTGTTTGAAGGTACTTCTGCATGGAGATGGGGAGACGCGTTTGAGCGTAGGCTGACAAGAGATGACTTTAATAAAATTAACTGTGAAAGCTTTGATGGTACAGCAGCCTGTAGTCAAGTAGAGCTGTTCTCTATTTTCTCAGTTCCTTCGATTGCAGTAATCTAAGCATTAGTTTACTGATGTTTATCCAGCTGCTTCTGAGTATTTCCCAGTGCCTATTTGTATGTTGCGTAGCTCCCTTTTTGCTCTTGCAGGTACCTTTTGATTCTGAATTAAAGCTTTGATTCTCCGGATGTGATTACAGATGGAAGAACGTAATTTTAATTTAGCTCCACACAGATTGAGTCATCGTTTGACAGCTGTAAATAAGAGCGTGTGTGTGTGTGTGTGTGTGTGTGTGTGTGTGTGTGTGTGTGTGTGTGTGTGTGTGTGTGTGTGTGTGTGTGTGAGAGCATCAAGAGGATACGTGTGTATGAAGTGATGAAATCTGTGTGTACGTGTGTATGGCACGCAGGTAAAAACGGGGACCTGCTGCCCACCACAGAAGAGGCTGAGGAGCTGGTGCGGGCACTCCAGGCCATGGGTTCGTACCCGGACTCGCTGGTGTGTCTCAGCTCCATGGGGGAGCTCTCCCAGTCAGACGGTGTGGACCAGCGCTCCATAGCGGTGTTCTCTGGGCCCGGGGCACCAAGTGCGGCCATGGGTGACCTGCTAAACGGACGCCTTCCTTCAGAGAACTTCTCCAGTTTGGAGTTAGATGACAACCTGCTCCACTCGGCCGGAGGCCCGTTCCCCCCCGTGCCCACGTCGGCGTCCCCTGGGACGACCTTGAGCGGTGCTGGGGCGGTGCCACCCGCGGGCCTCCTCAGCCAGAGCAGCACCCTGACGGAGCGGACGTTTCGTGCTCAGCCCTCCCACCTCCTGGCCAAGGCGGACACCCCGCTCTCGGCTTCGCCCCAGGACAGCTGCTTTGGCAGCGAGCACATCCCATCACCTTACAGCGACCACATGTCCTCGCCCCGGCATGCGCCCTTCCACACGGAGCCACCGCTGCTGCTGGAGGTACCCCTGAGCAGCGTCCCTTGCCCCATGCGTGCCCCTTGGAACAGCCTGCCCATCGGCCTGACGGACCCTGCCCAGTACAGTAACCTGATTGGCACCGAGGGCCACCTCGTCTCTACGTCGCTGTCCACGCCACCTTCCACCACGCACTCAGTCACCATCCAGCCCACAGTCGCCCTCTCTGCACTTCCCCCAGGCGGCGTGACGGCGCCCCCTTCCTCGTCATCGTCGGCCTCCAATTCCCCTCATGACCTCCTGACCTCGAGCCAGCCCAAGCAGCTGCTGCCTCAGTTCAGCGCTGTGTTTGGGCACCAGCTGTCGTCGCACAGCGGCATCCCCAACGACATGCAGCCAAGTCACAGCTCCACTGCACCCCCTACTGCATTCTCCATCACCAGCGCTACCGCTGCCGGTGCCAACAACCTGGCACCGCCCTTCACCACGCAATGAGGAGTGCACAAGAAGCGGCACACTGGGTGAGCAGTGCACACGTTGCAGTGTGTTAGTTGGATTCTGAGAATGGTCTGTGTGCGTTCGTGAGTGCGTACATGTCCATGCTTGTTTATGATGTGAAGCCTCCTGTTTTATTAATATTTATTTTTTATCTTTTCCTCAGCTGAAGGGTTATGCCACACACAGGGCAAACGACAGACAGAGACAGGAGGTGTTTTGAAAAAGACACATCACCCCTAAGTGTGTCAACCAGAGCAGTGATCAGTCCTCGGTGTTGAGGTTCTGCTCAGTGTCACCTTAACCATGTCTTCAGCTCGCAGGCCTTCAGGCAGTGTTGGTGTCCCTCGCCCAAGTGTGCAACCAGCTGCGGCATGGCTGTTGGTTCGCGACCCACAGATGGTGCTGAGCTTCGGTACTGAGGATGCCATGCCCCGGCCACACCTTTTCAAAGCTAAAGAAGGCCAAGGTTTTACACCAAAAACACCATTAATATGCCTGTGTTTATGTTAACCGTGTCATCAGGCTCAGAAAGCAGGAAGGTCGTTGGCTGCGCCTGTTCTCCAGCTGTGGCGTTTCCGGTGGTTCCTAGGCTCAACCCCAGAATTATTTCAAGCAATAACAAGTCACTGGCATTTGAGTTTCCTCAATATTTGAGCGTATAGTGTTGACACCCACTTTTTGTTTGCTACCCCACTTAATAGTACAAGGCAGGCCACTGGATCTGTCATCTTCATTCACAAACCTTTAAGTGTGCATTTGTGGCGAGTCACGGAACAGCCTTTGGAGCGTGTGGCAGCAAGAGGCCCTCAGTTCCGTGAGGGTTCCACCTCCTGGCAGGGAGACAAGGTGCCGGTAACTCAGAGGAGCAGTGAAAGCAGAGGTGTGAGACCTGTGAGGGAGCACAGCGTCCCACTGCTGTGGGGGCCTCGTTTGGGATGTACCGGCATGTTAGAGGTGGCCGCAGCCCGGACGGACGGTGTAGGGGGGAAGAAAACGGTGTGTGTGGAGGTGCAGCGTCTCTGTCGAGGCCCCCGTGCGGCAGACGCGGTGTTAGTGTAACCCCAGCTTCCCTTTGAACAGCAGACGGTGCTGAACGCTAGACCATCCGCACTGCCCGGTCCTGCTCATCTGTGTTTTATTACGGTTTTACTACAGCACTAAAAATGGGTTTTGGTAGTATTTTTTTAGAAATTGAAATATTATGCCTTTGTTGTTATAAGTATTTAATATATTTATAGAGTAGCAGTCTCTGCAGTTGACTTTTATTGGTCAGTGATATTGGATTGAAAGTAAAATAAGAATCAGTCTTACCTGCAAACCGTAACTTATGGAGCCAATGTTTTGTGGATTATCCATGAACAGTTTTATTAGTTATGGGAATCGTTTTGTGACGACTTTGTCCTCTGCAGGCCCCGTGGCCCCTGTAGACTGTGTCGTGGATATCTGTGTCCTCTGCAGGCCCCGCGGCCCCTGTAGACTGTGTCGTGGATATCTGTGTCCTCTGCAGGCCCCGCGGCCCCTGTAGACTGTGTCGTGGATATCTGTGTCCTGTTTGTAACCGAGAAACATAAGTGGCTTTATGCACTTTTATTAGCTGTTAGACTCCATGGAGCAGAAGGCGGCAGGCGGGCGCGGGGCCGATTGTAGGCCGTACCCCTGCAGCATGAAGAGGTCAGTGTAGGTCAGTCTGCTGGCTGGTGGGGTGCTGCACACTACAGCTAACGCTAACCCAAATAACGAGGCGCACCCAGAGTTCGCAGGACACATGTTCTGCTGTATCAGTTCTTACTCATTTTCGTGTGGTCAGTCCCATTAACTCTCAGGATGAAGTCTCCGCCCTCCCACAGCCACGAACTTTGACCTTGGCGAGGACAGACCCCCATCATAATGCTCTTGTCAGTAAACAGCAGTGGATGGATTTTTACGTGCACGTTGCGCCCCCTTCCTCGACTGCTGTCGTCTTTGGTAACCGTACAGAGGTGTGCTGGGTGTCGCCGCTTGGATCTGCAGCAGATCCAGTCTGAGAACAGCCTGAGTGCAGTGTTTATTTCACCGCACCTTGTGTGTGCTCTCAGCCGCCATCCGGAGGCAGCAGGTCACTCACTGAATGTACTGTATTACTGTTTTTAAACGTTACAGGACGAGCTAATAATCTAGTCACCTTTTGTTTGTCCTTGTTTAAGTTGTTTAAGGTATTTTTTGTATACAGTATAAAGGTTTACATTTTTATGTATATTTTTCTTGTGTACAAATGATGTAAGGTGTACAAACACTGTATGTAATATCTGTATATAGTGTGGCGAATTGATCTTTGTTTTTTGGATGTATGAATAAAAACTTGCTGTGAGGTTTGTTTGCTGACAGTGACCGTGCAGTTTGCACAACTTATGCAATTCTCTCTGTAGAGTAATCCTCTCGTAATCTTTAGTGAGCTTCTATACTGGTATTTATTCATATCATTTTTGTGGTTGAGAGATAATCATGGAAGATAAACTTTCCTCAGGATGAAATTGAAAATTTTAACTGTAAGTGTAATTCCAAAATACAAAAAGTGACTATTTGAACTTTGTGAGATCCTGCGATTTTTGTCCTTTTTTGTGTTCTGTAGTGTACGCTGATGGTTGTCCAAATGCAGAAGCACAGACCTGTGGGAATGTGAAGCTATGGCAGTACCTTTGAGCTTGTGTTCTGGAGCGTATTCACGACACCTTAGTCAACATCGTGTGCAAAGTCAGAGTTGTGCTGTAGGGTAACGTGTTGGGGTGTTGGCATGAAGTGTGTGAAGTGTGTTTTGGGTGTGCCATTGCAGATTCAGAACACTTGGACTTGTAATTGTGTTGTCACAACAGTAATTAGTCATTTAATTTAATCATGGTGGCAATGTGTGTTTTGGTTGTTGCGGCAAAATCCAGTTGTTGCTTTTACATGTTTGAAGGCAGGACTGATGACGCACTGTGTCCAAGTTTGGTTTAAGATTTGCTTCAGGTTAATATTTTCCCAGGCCAGACTGTTCAACAGCCAAAAAAAGGTGACCTGGTGGCTCAATGGGTAGAACATCAGGCTGGAATACAGAAGTCTCCTAGTTCAAATCCCAGCCCAGCCACCAGGTGTGTCCCTGAGCAAGACACCCAGCGCTAGTTCATTGCAGCATGTATGTGAAATGTTGTAAGTCACTTTGGATAAAACTGTCTGATTGATGAATGAATGAAAAAAAACAGAGAAGGGTGATAGGTTAGCGGCTAATAATGTAGGAATGGAATAAGAAAAGGCATGTTGCCAAGACACGGAGATGTCCCGTGAGCTAGTTTTAACATTTGAATGTTAAGAGTAAAAAATCCACTAGGAGATGGTTGCATAAAGTAGAATTTTATTTTTCTGCTCAAATCACTAAAGCTTACAAGGATTTAATACCTTTTTGTTCTAATGACATGTACAGAAGTATTTACTGGGATATAAATTCAGCAGTATTACAGAAAAAAACATTCTGTGATAAGTAATCCTATAACAATCATAGGCGACCAGATTCTAAATTTATTCTGTACTACAATAGTTGCTCTATACAGTTAAAAAAATATTGGATTTTTCTTTAATTCATTCCATAGAATATAGCTGTGCTGGGAAGTGAATCCTGAAAAGCGAGCTGTTTTATTGCCTTACTCGCAAAGGTACAGTAGAACTCATAAGTAAAAATAGTAGCCACATACTGCCTTTTAAATATTAAAATGCTTCAAAGTGCAACACACAACTGAAGTGGCTGAGTCAGCCTTTCATTGGCTGCATTTACAGCTACAGTAAAGGGAAAACAAGGATGTGAGCTGGGGAGCACATTTGGGTTCATTAGTAAAGGTTCATCTTCAGTAAGCCTGAAGCCTGGCGTACTTTTTGACCACTTGGGCGTGCCATAGACCAGTGCATAGCAAAATGATATACGGCATGAGAATGACTGAAAATGCACACGCCGTCTCCTGCTGATGGTCTCCGTACAACATAAAGTGGCTGACAGCCCTCTGACCCGGAGTGGGATGTGCCGACCAACCCTTTCTGTATTAAAGTGCAAGGTTCCCGGGGGCAGAACCACCACACGGCTGTTCACCTGTGCAGGCCTTGCTGTCCCAAACACAGGTGACGCACACCTGTCGAGGCTGATGTAGATTTAAAAATTGAAGATACGGGCGGTGTTGTTTCAGCTTGCCACGTTTTTTGTTGAAACCGTCATTACAGCAGCAGGATTCAAGAATTTTGCGGGACTTTTGCTGGAGGAAGGCGATATGAGTTGTTTTCATGCTCTAGTGTGCCTGCTGTCCCTGCTCCCAGTTCAGCATCACCTGACCGCTAACGTGAGTCACAGCTGATGGGACCCCCCCCCTTGCGTGGACTCACGTGTGGGCTGTACCACATCCCCTGTACCTGTCATGGTCTGCCTCATCTCCACATGAGAAAGCAGTTCCTGTGTCACATTTTCACATACACCAGGCAGGGTGCACCATATGTTTCCAAACAGGAGCCTCTGTCACATGACCTGGATATCCGTGTCAACCACAATGTCCACTGGGCTGCTTTTTAGGGTCTCAGGAGGCCTGTAGTGTAACCTGGACACTACATGGCCCATTACAGAGCACGCACACGGATGTTATTTATAGTTGCCAGTACATGTCTTTGGAGTATGGGAGAAAACTGGTGCAAACTGGCACATGCACGGAAAAAAAAAAAAACTTTGAGGGCCAAATTTTGTACAGGCCCTTTGATGTACAAGGCGACTTCTGTGCCAAAGAAAACATTAAAGGCTAAAAGCTAGGAACATGTTCTGAGTCGCTTGGCTTTAAAATGCACATGGACTCTGGAGTAAGCAGGAGTCAGTCCTGGGTACAGGGAAGCTGGTGGCCTTCGAGAACAGTGTCAACGGTGTCTGTGAAGGTGACATTACAGACAGGAAGTGGTGGAACAGACATGAAGGTGAAGAAAAAACAGCATCATGGCTGCAAGAGGTGTGACCCTGCTTCATGGTGCGTAGCTCTGCAATGTCAGAGGTCACTCAGTCAGCACAGTCTGTTGAGACTGACTAGGACTTGGTAGGCACAGTCTAGCTGCCTCTGCAGCGATCTCAGACTGCCACCCGCTGGCCCCAAGCTGACACACCTGCAGAAAGGTCAAAACGGCGTAAAGAGAGGACAGGAAGAGGTCATGCAACACCAGAACCTTGAGTTCTCCACGCACATGATTAGAGCATCCCGGACGTGTACACGAAGATCTAATCGCAAGGCAGCCTTTCAATTCTGGCCATTTGTGTGTGTCCTGTGTGTGTCATGTTTTCCCCTTCTCTAGCAGACAGCACTGAGTTTTGCCTACACAGCGACTCTCTACAAACACCGGTAGAAAGGACTATTTACACATACATTTGTACACTCACCAACACGGCGGCCCCTGCCTTTCAGAGGGCACGCCCACTTAAAGCAGAGTACCTGAGGTTGAGAAGAACTCAAATCTCCTTAGCAACGTTCGTAAATACCCACTTCGGAACTCTGAAAGTGTGCATGTGTGTGTGTGTGTGTGTGTGTGTGTGTGTGTGTGTGTGCATGTTACACACTGCGCGTGTTGCACATGCACTAATGTTCACACACCCACTTAGCAAATCCAGGCAAACAGTTCAATGAGCAGCAGCTCTGCCACGAGGGCGTGTCACAGGCCGCTGCTGATGACCAGTCGGCCACGGCTGCACCGTCAGTGGGTCGCTCGGTTACCGCTCCTACTGTTCAACATGTGCATTACGAAACGAAAATAAAACTGTAAAATAATTAGCCTTAAGTGTTATTTGGAGGCCCTCCACAGAGACTTTGTCTTGGCTGGAACTGGTGGACCTGACGGCTGTGCTGGTGCTCATTTCTCTCCGCTGGGACAAAGAGCAACTCCTATTGGGTGGAAGAACAAGCTCCAGCCAATGAAAACCTAGAGGACACAGATGGGGGTGGGGCATACAGGTCAATGGTTACAGTAACAGTGAGTTGGGTAAAAATGCTTTAGACCACATGCATTTCAACAAATTTTGCATAAATACACCTTCATGTGATGGAAGAGAAAACTGAATAGACACACATAGCTGGATAAGTTGAAAGGGGGTTTACACAGTGTGGCTCTCAGTACCTCATCTGTACTCAGCCACAAATGGTGAGTAAAACTGTCACAGGGAGGTACTGGAGTAGAGTGAGAGAAGGCAGAGCAGAGGTGGTGAGGGTGAGCAGGAGGAAAACCCCCTACCTCTGCATCCTCTGGATGAGCTCGGACACCAGCGAGTCTGAGATGCCGGGACAGGCCTCCTCGGCGAGGAAGATGGCCTCTCTGAGCTCCTCCAAAACCTCAGGTCTCCTGCAGCTTGCTTCCTCTTTCTCCTTCAGCTGCCGGGGCAGTGTGGGTAAGAGGGGCAGGACGTCAGTGTGTGTGCAGGACACGTTAACTCCACTGCGAACACGACAGCCTTCACAATCACTGTTTCATGCAAAGTCAGACTCCCTACCTATGAGCCAAAGCAACAAACACTTTTTCCCATGATGACTCAGCATTTGGCGCCGATGCAAAGCCCAGTCTAACAAAGAACACTAAAAGAGATATGGGCCATGCGTAATGAACGATTGTGTTACCTCAGCGAGCAGCGGAGAGATGACGGTGGACAGGCTGAGGGACGGGGGCCTCTTCTGTCCATCTGGCACCTGGATAGCAGGAAGACACTGTGTGTGTGGCTCAGCGCATGACAGGAAAATGCTGGATTGAGGAGCATGTTACGGGGCTGACTGGTACACAACAGTGCCCTCCTGTGCATTTCTGCACCTCCCAGGAAGGCTTGACAATGTTCTTAAAATATCTTCATCATATTCTGGCATGCACAGCAAATAAGTCATACTGTTGACAGTAAGGCACGTGAGAACGTCACCAAGACCAGCTCTAGCCCACTTCTTAAACTCGTCCTCATCTTTTTCACAGCTCGATTGCGAAAATGAGCCAGTGAGGACCCGTGACTAGACGTTTTAGTTGTCAGATATGCTACCTCATTCTTCACCAGCTCCTCTGTCGGGGATGACCCATTTTGCAGCCATTTCGGGTCCTTCTCACGCACAGTGCTGAAGATCCAGCCATCACTGCTGCCATCCACCCCTCCAGTAGCCTGGCCATCCTGCTCTCTGGTGACGAAGGAAACGTGACCTTCAGCTTTTTGGCTACTAGCAGTGGGCAAATAAATAAATAAATATATGTATTTTTACAGTTCTTAGTTAATCCCAGAGGGACATTACCTCTCTGCATTAAACCCATCTCCTAAGGGAAGCAGTGAGCAGCCAGGCATGTGCGATGCTCAGGGACCTGGCATTTGAGTGATACAACTGGCTGGACTGGGATTCAAACAGGGAGACTTCTGCATCTCAGCCTGATGTTCTACCCATTGAGCCACCAGTTGTACACACACACACGCATGCACATGCACACACACACACACCCTCAAACTTACAGGGTTTCTCTTTCCATATAACCAAGTTGTCCGTAAGATGTTCCTTACCAATAAGACTCCATTAGCCTTTAAGAACGTTGTGGAGAAGTTATCAAAGCATGACACGTGGAAGATTGCTCTCATGGAGCACGTGACGAGCCTAGGGTCACTCACGAGTCAGAGTCATCTGAGCTGGACTCGGCGTGGGACTGCTCAGCCTTCCAGTGCTTGTAGCGGTCGATGAGCTCGGTCAGGTAGGAGGTCTTCTTGGCGTGGCGAACAACGAGCTTGTGCTTCAGCAGCTCCTTGGCCGTGGGCCTCTGTGGAAAACACAAGCCGGCACCGTCCATGTGGTCTTCTTAACCACTATCTGTGTGTGGGAACTTACAGCTACTCGTTAAATAACTGACGCCCCAGCACAGCATGACTCAGCTCTGAGAAGGAGGATAGGTCCTCCAATAGGTAAGGAAATGTATAAAATACAGGAGAACAGTCAACTTGGGAAACAGGGACAGCTGCTCCCAGCCCAAAGACAGGAGTGGGCGTACGCTGGTCCAACAGACGCTCAGTGAGGGCTATAGGACAGATGCTCTACTCACAAAGCTTGGCTCTTTGTTTAAACAGGCCTCCACAAACTCCTTCAGGGCCTTGCTGTAGTTGCCCTCCAGTGTGGGGGGGTTGTTCTTTGGGATGAGGAACAGCGCTTTCATGGGATGCAGGTCTGAGTGGGGGGGCTCTCCTTTGGCCAGTTCGATGGCTGTTATCCCTAATGACCAGATGTCTGCCTACAACAGAGAAGCAAAGGTTACCAGTTCTCAGACCTAACATCACGATGAACGACTTACCAGGTGTCCACAATGACTGAGCTGACAAAAATGTTACACGACAACATTTTTAAGGGCAATACTCACTTTGGAATCGTACGCAGACTGCTTAATTACTTCGGGGGCCATCCAGAACGGCGTGCCAACAAACGTGTTCCTCTTGATCTGGGTGTCCGTTAGCTGTCCCGCCACACCAAAGTCCGCCAGTTTCACATCCCCGTGCTCCGACAGTAAGACATTGGCAGCTGCAGAAGGACCCAGGACAGACATCTGGAGTTAGCTCAAGGCAATCTCGACTGTCACTCAAACAGACATTATAGGAAAGTACAGAGGAGCATGCGACCATCACATTCGTCCTCCCGTAAAAGTGAAAGACCTCCCGATCAGTCTGTCGCTTATTCCGCATGCACTCTGCACCTTTAATGTCTCTGTGGATTTTCTTTTCTGAGTGCAGGTATTCGAGCCCTTTGAGAATTTCTCTGAGAATCGTGGCAATCTGCGTCTCGTCCAGAGGCCCTGGCTCCAGCTGGAACACATCGCACCATATCAGCACGGAGACTACAGCTCAGTATCCGCGTGACACATACATACCACCAGTTGCAGTTTACAAAAGCAAAACATCAGCATGTTTACAGGCCTAACGGCCTCTGAATCGACAGCTTACTGATTCCACAAATTGTATGCCTGGGGTTTAGGGATACTCACCAAGTCTAGTGCTGATCCTCCACCTAAATACTCCATGATAATCCATAATTTTGTGTCCTGAAACAGGGCAATAAACACATCAACTCCAGCATAATGTCTAAATAAATTTACATCAAGCCAAGAGAAGAAAGATTTTTCGCTGCTACAAGCAAATCTTAAAATACATCCCAAAGAAGCACTTGTGTCAAATGAAACCTGACACCAACACAGTAAGTATGGCAGGAACAGCTAACTGTAACTGCTAACATCATCCTACACATCGCCTTCTCTTGGCTTCAGCTAAGACTTACACAAAAATTCATACATCAATACAGTCAATCACAAGCACCTGCTCTACACATCTGAGCAAATGATGAGTCAGATCATTACTTCAATTAAGACACAATTCTCAGTAGCTGGTAAAATGCACTCTGCAATAATAGGTGTTCCATAATACATTGCAAAAGGAAAAGGTTTTTTCCACCTTTTGAAAAAGGTGAGAAAAGCTTCATCATTCACTCAATTATGCACACGCACACACAGTCACACACACACCACTCGTGCTGGAACGGGAGGCCGAGGCACATGTTCTTTGAGTTTTACATCACATTTACACTTTATTCACTTAGCCGACACGCTGATCTGGAGACGGCCACGTGAGCGGCATCGCAAAGAGACTCTCAGCACAACGATATTTAACAGCGGCTAAAACACCCTGATGGGTCCCATGACTCGCCAAGTAACGTCTGGCATGAATAAGTAATGGAAGCACTATGCAAGAACATTCAAGGCCTACTCACCGGCCCGCTCTGCTCAGCATTTTCCAGGTGCTTTTTTGGTTAATTATTTATTTTCTACTTAATTAACCACTGATGGAGAGTACATTTAGACTTGGAAAAATTACATGCTGAGATGAATAGGAAATGTTAGTAAAAATGGCAGATTAAACATCTGCACCGCTCAAATGGACAAGGTCAGGTGTCCCAAATTCCCAGGGTGGGGCGCAGCATCCACTACAGCAGACATGCTGAAACTAAAAGCCAAACTTCTCAGGTCCAGCACTCACCATGGAAACTAGGGCATTTTACAGCAAAATTTACTTCCCAGGTAAGAAGTAATAAGCAGTTGAAAGTATCTGAATTTTAAAACCAAAACTTACAAACACAAACTAAACAGTAATGAAAAGGTTAACAGCAAGTAAAAAGAAGAGAGCTCGTTAATTTAGCATGCATACGGTGAACTGTATTAGTGTGTCCGAGAACAGAATGACACTGATTAGGATTTAACCGATCCTTCACCTTGATGGCACCAGCACCATGGGGGTATAGGGGCTAAATCTGCTCTGCAGCAACTCAGGGAACTGGTCCCACAGCGTGATACAGGAGTGTCTCATGGCCAGAAGACAGCGAGGCCCACCTTCAAGTAGGATCCATAATACTTTGTCACAAAAGGACTGTCACACTGGCTCAGCACGGTGATCTCCTGCTGGATATCCTCTATCTCATCTTCTGCTTCCTCCAGGTCAATTATCTTAATGGCGACAACCTTCTGAGTCCGATTGTCGATGCCCTTGAATACTTCTCCGAAGGAGCCTTTCCCGATCTTCTCCAGCTTGGTAAACAATTCCTCTGGGTCAGCCTTGAGGTTCTGGCAGGGTAAAAGGCAGGAAAATGGGCTAAGATGTTACATTAATGTCACAATCACAACAAAATGTTTTAGTTTTTCTTTGATAAAACCATCACAAAAAGCAACAAATACAAGCATTTCCACAGACCTACACTACACAAATACAATCTAATATCGCACATTTAAAAATCTTCTTTAGTGGATGAAATTTTGAAAAAACAGTCCAGAACATCCATCCATTCGCTTAACCACCTTATGCAATTCAGGGCCCCAGGAAGCACAGGGTGCAGGGCAGGGCACACACACACTACGGTCAATTTGCAAACACTAATCAACCTAACCCGCATGTCTTTGGACTGTGGGAGGAAATCAGGGAACCTGGAGAAAACCCATCAAGAACAAGGAGAACATGCAAACTCCACACACACAGACCCAGGGCGGGAATCGAGCTCCAGGCCCAGAGGTGCGAGGCGACCGTGCTGACCACCACGACACCGTGCCAAACATGTCACACCAAATAACATTCACAAGTAATTCACATGACCATTTTCAATAGTGTACTTTATAAAAAAAAAATGAAAAACAAACCTTTCCTGTTTATAATTCCCTAGTTTGTACAGTCAGTCTGAAAAGCTTAAGTGACCTTAGTTAAAAACAAATGAGAGCACTGAATGTAGAACTTTGGGTCAATCAGAACGGTATTCATGACCTCCCCCCTGGATGTATACACATAAAGCAGACTGGTTGTTCATTTTAATAACCAGCACACCAAACACTTCTGTTAAAATGTTATGCCATTATGTTAAAATCAGGAACAAACGTAACTGAGCCAGACTAGAACCTGTACGAGCTAAGTGTGTGTGAGAGTCGGTGAGACTCGACACGTGACGCGAAGCGTGAAGAACACCACACAGCTGACTTCCTTGCAGTTTCCGCTTCTTGGCCAGACAGGTGACTACGTTAGGGGCTCGTTGCTCACACCTCCACCTGCTCGCCCTGCGGTGCACTACAGCTGACACACCATATTTGTGTGCTAAGTAAAGAAATGCACAGACGTCAGCTGTGGTGCTCAGGAGGGCTGCGGTGATGCAGTGATGTCTGCTAGCGCAGGTGTACACCACACAAGCTCGGAGGTGTTCAGTGGCACTTCCACACCATCCATTCTGTAACACCTCTGATCAAAAGCAGTTGACCACACTGAGGTGTTTTAAACGTTGTCCAGTCCACCAACCGAGGATATATCAACTGCAAGGAGGCAGATGAAGGCCCAGTGGCGAGACTCATCACCCTTTACTAATGCACAAATCTCTGCACACCAATGTGGAATTAAGAGCCAAGCGCTGTGATACCGGTTTGGGTATGTGTGAAGCGTGAGTGTGCACGGTCTTGTGTGTGTGTGATCATTCAAGTACAGCTTCTTCCCACGCCCTCAGAGATCTCCAAAAATTTTATTACAATCACAGGATTCACGTATCAACATTTAATCCAGCGGAACAACCCTAAAATCATTCATGTCAAATTATGTGATTGGCTAATTAAGTAACATCATCAGCGACCTGCTTTGTGAGCGGCACAGTAAGGCTAGGAGGCGTGACAAACACCCAGATGTTGCCCACAATGCACCAGGCTGGCTTTTCCCACTTAACCACATCAAACAGGCACATTTACTGAAACCACATTAAAACTATAACAACATATTTTAGGTGCATCATCTCAGAAGACCAGTCGGCATATAAAACTTTTAATCGCCAAGATGTAATTTAAACATGCAAATTATTGTGGAAACGCACATGTTGGTGTGTGTGCATGCATGTGTTCCCACTGGCCTGTATTTACCATGGTGCACACATAATACTCACCAGCCGAGTCAGTGTTTTTAAAGATAGCTGAGGTCAGGAAACTGCAACATTGTGAAAAGTATAAATTCACATGGAAAAAGAGGCGCTCAGATCTTGTACAACAGATCTTGTATTTCAGGCTCATTGGAAGTGTTCAGCTTTCACACAAGAGCAAATATATTTTATTTAAAGACTTTATTTAGAGCAAATTCCCAAAAACGCCCCTTTTTCCTTTCCTTTCTGTTCACATATTCGTTACTGACACAAAAGAAGCATCTGAAACAGGAAATGATGTAACACTAATCTACAATGCAGGAATCTGAGGTTAAAATAATCCAAGATGAGCAACTTTAATGGCTTTCCTTTGCATCTAAGGAAGAATGAGCAAGGAGGGTCCTACAGAAGCTGAGAATGAGAGGAGACAGCGTGCACAGCGTGCATGTGGGCCAACAGCACCAGGCCTCGTTCTTCAGCAGGACAACAACAGCACACAGGAGCTCCTGTGTTTATCCATCATGTATGAGAACTCCACCTCCTGGCCTGAGACAGTTGCCCACGTCACATCACTGACCCTCTGGACCAGCACCGACCTCCTATCCAAAGTCCCACCCCTGACCTCCTGTCTGTGGTCAAATCCCATTCAGCAGGTGGCTAACAAGCAGAGATGCTGCCACATGGCTCTGCACAGGTGTGCCTCTCCAGGTGTACCTGCTGATAGCAGAAGCTCTGAGCTCTCTGTCTGGCTTTGGCATGTTCAGCACACAACCTCAGGTCAAATCCTTGTTCCCAAGGTCAGACCTGCTCCTACCTATCACAGCTACGCTGTTTTCCCGTTGCAGAGAAAGTTGCCAAGCGACCAGCTGGGGCTGTGGGCAGCTCTCTTGGGAGCACGCCCCAGTGCTGCAGGTTGGCTGTTTCCCAGGTGGCTCTGTACACACAGGCCTTGCAGTTGCCTCTGAGCCACTAACAGTCTGCACCAGAAGAGCTCGTTAATTAGTTGCCATGCAAAAACAATTCAATTGAGCACCTGTACATTTACCCCTCATCAAAGCCAATGATGCTGGATGAATAAGGGGGGGGCACTTCTCTTCTAAGCTATGTGGTAGCCCCACCTTTGCCTCTGGCAAAGTCTCCCCCACCTCAGAAACAGCTGGCCCAAGGAAGACAGCGACCACAGGGATGATCACGGCCACACGCGTCCACGCTACCTCCCACGCCTTCCTGGGTCACGCCCACAGCGAGTGCTCCAGGGAAACAGTACGGCTTCATTAAAGCTGTCATCTGAAATGGTCGTGTGAGCACATTATGGGGCAGCAGTGACCCAAATTTCACCGCTCCGCTCCAAAACTCTGGAGACGTGGGCCGACTAGAACGTGACACAGGGCAAGTCTGGTCTGAAGCAGCCAAGACCTTGTGACCTTACCAGGGGGAGGGGAACAAACAGGACGTAGGCTTACACTGTCTGGAGATGACACATGAGACTAAAGGTCAAAGAGAAATAAATTAGCAAATAAATGAAAAAGCCCACAACTTTGTCACTGAGAATGACAATAGTATGAGCAAAACTGAACCCTGAGTTCCTCTAAACTACTGACAGCTGCAGTAAACGAGCGGCTCAGCTGCTTTACATGACATTATAAATCATTAATTCCACCCAGAGCATCCTCCATCCCATCATAAGCACACTATGGCGCCGTGACGTAACCGGCCATTTAGCTCAGCTTCATAAGGTTTGCGTATAACATCACATGGTCACATCACGGGCTGCCCTTTAACAAACGGCAGGTGAAACCTTCTGTGGTAACGCATGTACCTCTCACAAGTGAAAGAGAAGGCAAGGCCACTCACAGCTGTCCTTCTGAGCTGGAGGTACAGCACTAGGAGAACCGCCCCCAGTAAGCAGCAGCCTTTGGCTGTTATACAGTGAGATGTACAGTATCACACTCTTGCCTTCTGCTAGCATTTTGATAACCGTTTTTAACTTGCTTCACAACCCAGGATGAATGGGCAGTCGTGATATGCTTTTACACACAGCCGAACACACACACACACACACACGCAGTGCAGTAACTGGGTTAACCACTACAGTTTAAGAATAGCTGTCCTTATCTTTCTGTAACTAAACATCAACACTGCCCTCTCATCACTTTTGTAAAGGAAAACAGTGGAATGTAGTCAGAAATTAGAGTGGAATCAAGCCTATTATAAAGGTCTGTACTTATATGTGAACAAGTAAAGCCACACTGCGCCGTATGTGAACCTGTATTTCAACGTCCAAACGACACTATGCACCAAAAAGAAGGATCAATGCTATCAATGGATCTATGCAAAGAAATGAAGAATCAGACAACAAAAGTATGTTGCGAACAATTTAACCAAAGTCTGTGTGAAAACATGACAGGAAGTAGAAATGCAAAGTCACAAACCCACTTCCTGTAACAGTACTCAGGCTGGTCAGACCCAAACTTCTGCTCTGTCATCTGCAGACAGACATCACCACTCTCAGCTCTCCAAATCCGGGGGTCCTGCACTTTGACCCAAGTGATCTCAGAACGTGAGCTGCTTGTCTTTTAGTAAGAATGAAGGACAAGAGAGTCATCTGAGGACAGTGAGAGTCACCTGAGGACAGTTCCCTAGCACCTCACTTAAACTCCCTGGGCCCACATTCTCCAGCGCCTGACTGCTAGTCGTTTTCTGTGATTGCTCTGCTACCTTAAAGACCTACATAGGACTGATTTAATTCCAAAAATGCAGGACATAAGGATGCCAATCATGAATCAGACCAGTATGGGGTATCAATTTGTATGTTAAAGAGAAACTCACTTGGTATGAGTATTTTCAGTGCCTTTGTACTATATTAGACTTCCTTGTAAGTGCAGATTGGAGGCTACACGGATGCTGCTCACACTGCCCGAGCCATGTGATACACAGTCTGTATTTTTGCTCTTAACTGGTAATTTAGTTTGTTTCCATTACTAAGCACAAACATTGTAAGTGTGCGCAGTTGAGACCTGTATACTCACGCAGGGTTTCCATTTCACTTTCATAGTGAAACTAGGAACCTACCCAAACCATGCTGACCTATCATGAGATGAAACCTTTGTTGTACCTTAGTGGGTTTCAAGGTCTCATAGAGACTACAAGGACCTTGAGAAGACCAGACTCCTTTCCATTAGTATATAAAGGGAGTATGACACAAAACAACATATGACATTAGTCCACTTTCATTGAGATACAAACACACTGAATAACTGTCCTTTTGTTGACTTCGTATTAATGTGCTTAAAGTAGGACCAACCAACTAGCTGTTTAATATTAAATCAACAGCTCAAAAAATTAACCCTTGAACTCAAACACAGAGGTAGTTACCTGGGATCCAGACCTTAAAAAGAGTAACAACAAACAGCAACAAAACATAGTAGTACTTCTAAAGAGCACAACATTAACACTGTTCACATTTCAGCCCCTAAACAAACAAAAAGGTTTGCCCCATTAAACTTAATATTGTAACATGCATTGCCCTACTAATATGTACATGTTAACCATTCATGAACCATTAAAAAATGCACGTATAGTTATTCATGTCAACTTTTAAGGAATCAAATAACGGCAGGGCGTGTTGCAAATGTAACATGTGCAGAGCTACTGATAGCCCAAAACGGTAAACTAGCAAAAATACCAAGTTATTTCAGCAGAACAGAAAGGACAAAAGGGCATCTTTTGTTTGCTTAGAAACGACCTCTCTCTCATACGTGTTTGAGATTTAAAAAAAAAAAAAAAACAACTGTATTTACAACCATGAGCGGTCATCCCTCAGAAACAGGGGAACTAATACAGAAAAAACAAACGTAATCTGAATAAATAAAAAGATGGAAATACATCACGAAAGCTCTATATTCCATTTAGCTGATTTGGTTTGAACGTCTTCAGTGGTCTTATTTTAACACTTTCTTAGTTAAATGCACTTGTAGACGTGACCAGCATCACCCCTTAACCACTTTACACAGTTTTTACACAGTTCCTCTGTCCTATCCATGCATGTCCTTAGAGAAGCGCACTGTTACACTTGGACAATGTCCAACCTCACGCCTTCTGTCCTCATGCTGTTGCTTCCTTGCATGAAACCAATAAAATATGGAAATTTTGTAAATACTGAAGCATAACAAACATTTCAACGGTCAAAATAAAATCACGTTAATGTTATTTCCTTCCGCGTTGCTCGCATTAAATGAGGTTTGTACAATTAAAAAGGATAAAAGAGCCAAGACACATGTGATGGGACTTCCGCATGTCCCTGACAGCTCCCCGCAGGACGCACAAACCTGTCTCTGTACCCGGTGTCCCTTCCTGTACAATGTAGGGTGTTCATCTCTCAACTGTAGCACTAATTATGAAATTTATAACATTTTGAAAATGCATGACAACAGTTTCGCCAAGTTTTCTGTCTGGACTCCGTGATAACTGTGGCCTTTCCTTTACTTAAAAACAAAATGAAGAAATTATATGTACTGTACTTAAAAACTGAGCAGATTGATGCACGTCACCAAATGCATCTGAGAGGCTTTACATACCGCGCTGGAGCTCCGCTTTATAGACTACCGGCACGCCGTCGCCGCGCTGGAGCTCCGCTTTATAGACTAGTCACACTGTGACAGCATAAACGCCGTAGTTTTGGCGAGTCGTAAACTTTATGCATATCGTGCAGATCCGTGTCTTTGTAAAAGGCTGGAAATGTGCAGCACTGGGGATAAAACGGACAAATATCTTACCTGTATCCCTGGCAGACCACACTGTACTGGAGAAAGAGCCATCGTTACACCAGAAACGCAAAAACGTGTGTGTTATAAGGGGCGAGCCGTGCGCCCAGGTGATGCTCCGGGGACCGGTCCCGCTCCGCCGCTGGGCACGAAGCTCTTGTCTTGTCTTGTCTTCCTGCTGCAGAGTAAATCCTAAATTAGGTATCCGGGCTTCGCAAACAGTGTGTGCAGATGACGGTCCCGCTTTTTGGATTAACACCAAGATGTTTAACCGCACTCTTAAAATGCAATGCAGCAGCACGACGAGCGACGCGGAACCGTGAACCTGACAAGGAGCGCTCGGCATCTGCTCCGGTTACGGGCTTCGGGACGGCATTTTAGCGAACTCAGCCCTGTGCGAAGTGGACGCCGGGGACGCAGTGGACGCAGTGGACGCCGGGGACGCAGGCTTCCCCCGGCTCGGGAAAACGCAGCCAGCAGCCGCTGTGTCTCCCGCTAACTTATCCCCTTACCGCACAGCAGCGGGCGGACGGCGCGTCTCATCCGCGCTCAGCCTCCGTTACGCTGCTCCGCTCGCCGGTGCGAAATAATTCATACATGCAGAGAAGAGAAAACAGGCTCCGTATTACGCAGTTCTCCTCGGCTCCTCACTCTGCCAGAATGCCTTCCGCCATCTTGTCACTGCTGTCACTCTGACACGAGGGCGGATCCGGACGCCCGGTGGCACCTCTGACTGCGGGGGGACCGGAGCGCGCGCCCGACCGCGTGCGCGTCCGCGTGCGCCCCGCGGCGCTGGATACTTTTCTATTTAAAGGTGATATAATTTAATGTAAACCAGCCCCACTGGCATGGTCGTGTTCAGCTGGCAAAGCCGAAACCATAATCGTAGTGGTTTAAAAATTTTTTGAATATTTTAAGTTTTTGACAAACAACGTTTGACGTTATAGCACTTGTGTGGAGAAAAAAGATTTTCCTAAATCTTTCTTATTACGCGTATTTCATGTCATTAATAAAAACTTGTACAATGACAAATGAGAGAAAACTATTAATTAAATATGCAATATATTCAATTTTAAACATTTCGGAATTATTTTCTGATAAAACGCTGTTGTAGAGTTTTGTATTTTGCGGTCATTAACTGTTTTTTTGTTTTTAAACAATATACAGAGCACGATCGCACTGAGCCTTCGACGTCATGTTGTAGCATCAAACAGCCCTCCTGTTAAATGAATTTAGCATTTCGTGGTTTGTGTACCGTATCTTAAGTACTCACAGCTACGCAAAAAAAGGAACCGCAAAACAAACGCAGCTGTTCAGCTTACATCGATCGCGTCTGATTTTGCGAATGTGTTTTAATGCAAGAAATAATTTTAACCGAGGATGCTTCACCTTAAGAATAAAACTCACCACGCACAGCGGGAGCGCATTGACCGTGGGAACAAGAGCCATAATTGAGTTGTTTTAGTCTAGCAGACGTTCAACTGAGGGACTGAAGTGTGCGGAGACTTGGGGACATGCAGTTGAGAGACGGAGGTCTGCGGAGCATCGACGACATGCAGATACGAGACGGAGGCCTGCGGAGAGTCAAGGACATGCTGATGAGAGACGGAGGTCTACTGAGAGTCGAGGACATTCTGATGAGAGACGGAGGTCTGTGGAGACTCGAGGACACGCCGATAAGAGACGGAGGCCTAAAAATATAAAGCTTTACTCCCTATTGCGAAATATATTACATTAGCTGCATACTTTACATTTACACTTTATTCATTTAGCAGATGCCTTTGTCCAAAGCGACTTACTATGGATAGCACACGTGCATGTCACAAACGAGGTCAAACAAACTTTATTATGACATTATATATGATGTTATAATAAAGTATAAGCTAAAAAAATGTCCACACGGCAGGTATGTAAATATTGTCCATTTTATTTATACTGGGTGAAAATACACACAAACAATGTCAGCCAAACGCAAAGTCAGTCGTACGTGTACATGGTGTGTAACCCCGAGCAGGACAGTGACCGAAAATGGGCGGAATAGTGCCACCTAATGGCCGCTGACAAATCTACTTAAACGCCTGCTTTTCCAGTACGTCTCAAGTCCGTTCAATTCCAATTGTCTCGAAGGAAAACTCGCCTACGGGAATACAAACCCACCCGCATCGCTTCATTGCCAACGTAAACAGGGGCAGTTCCAGGAGTTCTAAAAATAGGTGGCACAAAGACGCTGTATATAAGGTAGAAGGGCCATGCATATGCCTTATATGTAAGTAACTCTTTTTGGAAAGAAGTAATGATTGAAAGGATAGAGACACTAAAGGTGTGAATCGGATTTCAGGTGGGGCCAAAAGGTGCTTCCTCTGGGGAGGGATTCATGGTCCAAGGAAAGGACTGACAATGGCTCTCTTTTGCTTAATGAATCATCTATATTGACAAGAAAAGCAATTTAACTTAATACATTGAACCTGAGGTACTGGCCCCACATGGTCAGCCAGCGTCCGATCCCAATTAATAAATCCCATACGGTAAACAGTGAGAGGTGTGGGGATCCAGTTGATGATTGACAGCACACTGTGGCCCTGCCCACTGCACACTGTAATTTCTCCTATTCCTACATCGAAGAGAGGTATATTCGTAATCACTGAGTAATGTAGACTAAGTGGAATGAATCATTCATAGATTTATGGGATGGCCTCATCTTATTACCTATTAAAAGTTTATTTGCCCTCTGGTTTCAGGTAGTCCAGTATGACTAGAACAATCTGCCACACATCTGACAGCAGTCCTCTGGACATGTGATTTGTGTTTACAGATATATGCTGTCTGGCTCCAGTATCATATAATATCTTGTGTTCTGAAAGTATTATGCACGTGCGCACGCGCACACAGACACACACACGCACACACAGACACACGCACACGCACGCACACACACACACAGACGCACACACACACGCACGCACACACACACACACACACACACACACATCTACATGGCCAGTACTGAGGAGGCAGTTTGCCTCGTTTTAGATGAGCAAGAAAAGGTTAGGCTTCAACTGCTGTTCAACTATCTGTTTCTCATATATGAAACATACCTGAAACAGAATATGCTTTGCTTGGGCTTCAAGAACTGAAGGTCTATAAACAGCTCACCTGGACAGGTACTGTACCACCTGGACAGGTACAGCACCACCTGGACAGGTACTGTACCTGAGGTCCCACTTCTCAAGGATTTTGGCTGGGAAGAGATCTGTGTTTCTTTTGCGTATTCTGAAACCCAGATACCAAGCAGCTATCCTGTGGCAGTTTTTATTTTTTTGCTTTATTTATTAAATGAATATTAAATAAATATGGCACATCCCACTGAGCACAGTAAAAGGAAACAGAAATATGTGCTCAGCTGTGAATTCAGGTCTAATTAAAGGCCCAGATATGTCCCTTCACCTCACTGTTCTCCAGATCGTGGGTCAGATGGCTCGACTGTGCTGGGTTGGAGCCACCAGCAGTACACTTGGTCTCACCAGTGCTCTCCTGAGAGGAGCCAAAATGTCTGCCACTCCTAACTGGCTAGGGAAGATTTCCCAGAAAGCAGCAGAACACGTCTTTTCCTCACAAAACTGCTCTTCTGCTTGGGACAGGGAAGTTCTAAGCAGCCTTCTTCTGTATCGAGGCAGAACAACCAGTAGGTACATCAAAACATACAAACGTGATGTTTTTTCATGGTCTCAGCCTATCAATAGGGTCTGTGTGAGAAAATTTCTCCTTTAAGAACATGTCATTAATGTATCTGGTTGTACTTTCATTAGTAAAAATTAGCAACAAAATACACTTTAGGCCATATTAAGATGTCATGTGCATAATACTGTATGTATGAATCCATCACCTCAGTTAATTACAGAATACACAAAGAGCTACTGGATTATTTTATTTAATAGAGGCTTTTGATTTAAATACAGTAGAACTATAACTTTCTGTTAAATAAAAATAAAAACCCTATATGTCCCAAAATATAAAATATTTTAATTAACAATTAAACATTATTATGATAAAAGGTTCATATTACATCTTTCTCTTCAAAAATACATGCTTACACTTTCTATATCCCAATATTTGGCCACAAAGGTAACATCTTTAGAGGGTAGAAACAAAATTCAGTACGACTCAGAGTAGAGAACAATTATTGCACTTGTTTTACATATATACAACACTGACCAGCCAATTATATGCTCCACTGCTGGCCTTTCACACTATTTAAAAACTTCTCCTTAGTCTGTTCTTGATTCACATGAAGCAGGACCTTGGCAATGTGATGGAAAAGTCTCCGTAAAATAGAGGTCATACAAATGAGATCTGTTGTCATATACACAGCTGACTGCATACGTTTGTCACCAAATCTTCACCTTCCTCAGGCAGCACACTTACCGTTTCCTGAAAAGTAACTCCTCCCACCCTGTTGTAATACTGTACATACAAATTATCAATAATAATTTACAGTCTGTTTTATAATCATTGAAAAAAACACAAAGAAATAAAGAGAAACCAGTAGGTTTTGGGACTAATTACAATTTTATGTTTTCTTGAATAAAAATTCCCATATAAATAAATACTGTCCACGAGGAATTTTATGAAGGTCCTAAACAAATATAACCGAGTAGGTAAGACACACAGACTGGTTATTTAACAGTTTTCCTCTTTGTGATTTTCATTCTGCCTTCTCTAAGTCACAGCTTGCTCACTGTGCTTAATTATAGATATTTAAATTTCACACACTGTTCTGTACACACCGTTTTTAAAAGATAGCAGGTTAGCACACTACCGTGTGATAGGGTGGAGCAAACACCAGTTCCTCCTTTCGTCCTTTTCTCTGCTCCACCCTTAATGAATAGGGTCCAATTGGCAAGCAGAAAAGAGGGACAGAGAGAATTCTGTACAGGGCAAGGTCAGAGGTCACCTCAGGCCATGGAGGAGGAGCTGGGCACACCCTGGATGGAGGTGCCTGTGGGCGTGCCGCTGATAGCGTTGAAGATGTGAGCTGAATCCGGCAGGAGGCTCCTGATTCCATCCTCCACTGCGCCGATCTGTGGGAGTGGGGCAGGAGATCAGGACCAGCAATAATAATACTCATATCTCATTGGGTAATTATCATCCAATATAATAAAATTACTCTAATGAATGAATAAAGCACAGAAATGGAGAGATGACAGCACTTTGTGCCTGAGGTCATCAGCCAATACAACAAACATTTACTGGCCGAGAGAAACGTGCACCCTGCAGACATGTCAGGGACGTCAGAACATTTCATTAAATATAAAATTGGTGCCCTAGAGAAACAGCAGGGAGCAGCGAGCGCTGGGCCGCCTACCGGCTCGTGCATGATGACAGAGAGCTCGCGTGTCAGCTCACGGTAGCCAGCCTTCAGCTCCTCCTGGTACTCCTGCTGGTTCTCCTTGATCAGACGCTCGTTGATAGCTAGGCCCTCGCCACACACTTCCACAAATTGCCTGCGTGCGAGCAGCAGAGGTACGACACGACCTCGGATACTTTGAACTGTTCCCAATACTGAGCCCTTCGCTTGGCTCCTCCCACTTAGGGCTCACCTGAACACATCCTTCAGCTGTTTGACCTTGTTATCTGGGTATTTCTTACTGCAGGAATCATCCAGGAAGGCCCGGGCATAAGCCAATGGACCAGCGTTTACCTGCAGAGCCACAAAGGAGAACACAGGTGTCTCGGTAGTGTGTGTGAGCGTGTGTATGGTTTGGTTTGTCTATGTGCAGATGAGTATATGAATATTGTGTGCATGTGTACATTTGCGTGTGTGAATGTGTTAATAAAAGTCATTATATGTGTTTAGGTGCGAACCCTTAATGTGTATGCATGCATTTTCATTCAGGCTCATATGGTCGTGTTCACAGGTCTATGCATCTGGCGGTTCTGTCGCCCCCTGCTGGTAGGCAGGTGCAGCTGCACACCTGTACACTGACGCTCCCCTGTAGTTTTAGCTGCAGCCGGATCATGTCCACCTCGCCCCCGCTGACCAGCTGCTTCAGCTCGGCTACCTTGCTGCTCATCTCATCGATGGCCACCTCGATAGGGCTCAGTTCCGTCTGGTGCTGGTACATCACCGCGATGCGCTTCTTCACGTAGGGGAAGTAGTGCGTGGCTGCCAAGGTCAAAGGCAGAGGTCAAAGTTACCAGTGAGTTTCCACGGTCCCCTTTAACTAGTCCGTGCGTGCTATCTCACAAAAACGAACCACACCTATAAATACAAATTCATGTAAAATTTTGCCTTAAGGTTAAGATTTCAATGACATTTTATATTTCATGTTATGATACTTTTAAATGAGCTTTGATATTAGGCGTTGCTTTTTATGATATACTATTGTTATGTAATGTATTTAATAATGTAATACAGTTGGACTGGATTAGTAAGTACCTGCAATAATGTGTATGCTCGGATATAGCGCACATATGCTTTCAAACCAAACCGAACCAAACCAAACCAGACCAAGTTTCTGTTAGTCAGCAGCTAGCTCACATGAACACCATCTGGAGGGGCAGGGACATGACGAAGCACAGTGTAGAGTCAGCGGATTTTACTGTAGATAGCAAACGCCTTCGTCCTTCAAATCATTCAGACGTGGATGCATTAGGACTCGTGAGACGGTTTGTAACGTAATGGTGACAGTTCTCATCATAACGCAGTTTACTGCTTACATGAGCTTACTGACAATACGTACTTCAAGTGCTGTAGACAAATGAAAATCACTGATTTGTTTCACAGTGACGCACAGTGTATAGTGTACAGTGTGTATAAAGTTCAAACTGTCCATGTTAAGCATAAAAAACAATGGTTCCCATTAGGTCCTTATTAACAGACTTGTTGACAGACGAGAAAATCCCTGTGTGTGTGTGTGTGTGTGTGTGTGTGTGTGTGGAGCAGGGAGGGGCCTACTTGTCAGCACTGTCCTGCGTTTCCACTGTTCTTCCACCAGGCCCTGCTTTTTTCCTGAAACAGTGAAGGGCGTCTCAAACACAAAGCGGTGGATGTTGTGGTTCTTCTCGAAGTCCGTCTCCCTCTCAGCCAACTCCTTGTCCTCCAGAAAGGGTGTCACATGAGTCACCTGGATGTATGCATACTTTGAGTCCAGATCCTTTGGGTTGACCTGCATATACAAAAAAATAAATGGCCATTAAAGAAGATCCAGGGCATGTTAAGGCCCTCTCTGATCCTGCTAGGCCCTTTGAGTTAACTGTATGTGAGGAGGACCTCACCTTTCCAGACCCATGTGTGAGGAGGACCTCACCTTTCCAGACTCATGTGTGAGGAGGACCTCACCTTTCCAGACTCGTGTGTGAGGAGGACCTCACCTTTCCAGACTCGTGTGTGAGGAGGACCTCACCTTTCCAGACCCATGTGTGAGGAGGACCTCATCTTTCTGTGAAGAGGACCTCACCTTTCCAGACTCGTGTGTGAGGAGGACCTCACCTTTCCAGACCCATGTGTGAGGAGGACCTCACCTTTCCAGACTCGTGTGAGGAGGACCTCACCTTTCCAGACTCGTGTGTGAGGAGGACCTCAGCTTTCCAGACCCGTGTGTGAGGAGGACCTCACCTTTCCAGACCCGTGTGTGAGGAGGACCTCACCTTTCCAGACCCATGTGTGAGGAGGACCTCACCTTTCCAGACTCATGTGTGAGGAGGACTTCACCTTTCCAGACTCGTGTGTGAGGAGGACCTCACCTTTCCAGACTCGTGTATGAAGAGGACCTCAGCTTTCCAGACCCGTGTGTGAGGAGGACCTCACCTTTCCAGACCCGTGTGTGAGGAGGACCTCACCT
>JABJVR010000001.1:12178151-12270929 GCA_025773905.1 Chitala chitala | reverse complement strand
ACACACACACACACACACACACACACACACACACACACACACACACACACACACACACACACACACACACACATCAGCGCACTAGCCATCCCTGATCCGGACCGGTTCCTGCCCTTCACGTGTTCTCCTTCCCCGTCTTCGTCTCGGATTGAACCCCTCGGATATACGACCATTGCCTGACCTTCGGACCACGATTTTGTATTGCCCTTATCTGACTGTGTTAACCTGGTTAAATAAAAAGAACCCACTCTGCACATCTGAAGAATCCTGTTTCTGTGAGTCTTTGTTACGTAAAGCGTACATCTGGTGAAGTGAAGTGAGTCAGTGCTCAGCCATGCAATATTTCAAGAGTAGGTTACAGTTCATTTTACATGCTGTTTAGTGCATAATTTCAGAACTTACTTCCCTATGGTTGTCCCTGATAGGCTTACCAAAGTTTACACGTGGGTGTGGACATCGACTACGTGTAGAAAGCCCCCACAACAACGTGTGGTGCTGAAGCTGTTGTCCTTCAGAAAAGCGGGTGACGCTTGCAGACCAGTCAGACTCGCTTTGTCTACTCAAGCGCTACAAGGCACAAGTTTTGGACACCGTATCAACCCTTCAGTGAGTATACGCGTATGCCGGATTCATCGTTTCACATGTAAGCAAAACTATAGCGTCTATTATACAAACACAGTTATCTTGTTTTTTTTTCCTGATTGTTCTGAACAAGAAAACAGACGTTAAAACTTATACAAGCATTTGCTTTTAATTTGCTTATCGTGTGCCGACTTTGAAGATAAACGGCTGTTAAAATAATTGCGTACATGTATAATATTGTAATATACCCGCTGGACTTCCGCTGGTGTGACTTTGGCGTCGCACTTTTATCAGACCATGTAATAGTACATTTCGTGCACTTTATAATCGTTGAAGCCAGTGCATTGTTTCATCCTCAACACTTATGTTATTTTTCAAAAACCTGTAGTGCTTTGTATAAAACCGATTACACTTTTTTTCCCCAGTTTATTAGTTTGTCGGGAGGTGGAGAAGTGTAAAAGAGACAGCTTTGTTATGCGGAATGGAAGATCTAGAAATAGTGTAACAGTACAGCGGCTTTATAGCTTCAGGGCTTGGTAAAACGGTATAAAGGAGAACAAACACATAGCGTTTAAAGTGATAATACCAGCCAAACAGGGTGTGATACATGTGTGACCATTGCTGAAGAATGAACGCACAGTGAGCTGAATTTACGAAAAAACGGTTGTCATCAAAACATGTTCTTGTCCAGCGCGTATCAGATCAGGAAACAGCCACGGCATGGAGCAGTAGATGGTGGGGTACTGGAGCGCGCGAGTAAAACACATTCCCTTACAAGTGCAATAAGACGTTTGGTCACGTATCGCATTGTTTAGTTGTGTATTGCATTATAATTTTTTACACAGTGGCGTGGTGGTTAGCACCGTTGCCACCTCCGTGGCTGGCTCGATTTGCGCTTCACGTTTGTGTGCCTGGAGTTTGCATGTTCTCACCATGCTTGGTCGGTGTTCTCCAGTTCCCGTCCAAAGACATACAAGATGGGATGATTGGTGACTCCAAATTGCCCATAGTGTGTGTGTGTGTGTGTGTGTGTGTGTGTGTGTGTGTGTGTGTGTGCGCGCGCGCGCACTCTGTGGTGTGTTGGCACCCTGCCCTGTGTCCCCCCTGCCCTGTACTTCCTAGGATGGGCTCCAGGCTTCCTGTGACCCTGAATTGGATAAGCAGTACACAGAATATATGGATGGAATATTTATATACTATAACCTTATTTACACTGAGGGTACTCACAGCTTGGGTGTCTGTAAGGTATTTTTCACCATCTGTTTCTTTTTCAGATTTTCTTGTTTAAAAAAAAAACAAAAAAAACAAAAGCACTTCAATGGATAATTTCACGGAGAAATGGACAGGAGACTATGAGTATGAGTATGGTGATTATGAAGACTCGGGACAGGATGGCGTACGGCAAGAGATAACCCATATCATCGCAGTGGTCGTGTACAGCTTGTCCTGTGTCCTGGGCCTCATTGGGAATGGCCTTGTGATCTGGGTGCTCACATGTAAAATCAAGCTGTCTGTGAGCACACTGTGGCTGCTGAACTTGGCCGCGGCGGACTTTGTCTTCGTGCTCTTCTTACCCTTTTCCATCGACTACGTGGTGAGGGATTTCCACTGGATATTTGGCATGTTTCTCTGCAAGGTCAACTCCTATGTGCTCGCGATCAACATGTACGCCAGCGTGCTGTTCATCTCGGTTCTCAGTGTGGACCGCTACATTTGTCTGGTACACATTAACTGGTCCCGAAAATACCATACTAAGGCCTGGGCCAGAGCTGTCTGTGTAGCTGTGTGGAGTTGTGCTGCCATCTTCAGTATTCCTGCCCTGGTGTTCCGGGACACCATGAAACTGCACAACAAAGTGGTATGCTACAACAACTTCAGTGATGATCACCATGTTGCTATGGCACTGCATGTTACCATAGTAGCTTTCCGCACAACGGTGGGTTTTCTTCTGCCCTTTAGTGCCACCACAGTGACTGGCCTGCTGCTTGCAGCCAAAGTGCGCAGCAGTGGAGGCGTTCGTGTGTCCAGCCTCACCCGCACCATTCTGGCAGTCATCCTGGCATTCTTCCTGTGCTGGGCTCCCTTCCATATCTTCAGTCTGATGGAAGTAACCATGCATGTGTCATTTTGGCTGGCCACCGTGCTGAGGGTGGGCTTTCCACTGGCCAGCAGCCTAGCCTTCTTCAATAGCTGTGTTAACCCCCTGCTTTACGTGTTGCTCAACCGAAATGTGCGCCGGATTTTGAAGCAATCTCTCCTGAACATCACCAAGCGCTCGGTGCGGGGGCTCATCCAGTCCATCTCAGCATCTGAGCCGGCTTCAGCACTCAATTCAGCTACAACGCATGCCATGGAAATGACAATGTGATGTGACAGATGACAGCTCTTGAACTACAGAAAAATTCCCCTTTTTATTACTTCCATTTATAGCACTTTCATATTTGCACAATTTGCAGAGCTGTGCTGAGCCATCCTGTGTGTGTGTGCGCACGCGTGCGTGTTTTTCTACTGCACTGTACCACGTCAGTCTGACTATGCTAAGGAGCAAGACCAAAACATGCCGGAGCCTACCTTTAACTGTGCCTTCACAGTGGTGCGATTGGCAGGGGCTTTTCACTTTCTACGCTGCAGGTACCATGTTAAGTGTTCTGAGTGAAGGCTGTAATGTTTGATTTTGTTTTAAATATCATCTAAGATGGAAAGCATGCAAAAACTGGTGTGTTAGAACTATTTTATTAGGGGGGTGTGGGAATATTTGGTGCCAGGACGAGTGCAAGACACGCAGGTGCTGCAGGCGACAGGAGTCATGAAAATAAGCAGTAAGGCTCCTTCAGTTGTGCTGGTCTGTCTCGGTGGGTATGGCTCAGCACAGCCCACTGTTGTGCAACAGAGAAATGTTTTTACTTAGCATAGAACATCTTTGTACCAGCTTTGGGGCTCTTTATATTGTTTTCTAAGTCACAGCACTGCTTTCTGAATGTAATTATGCCCGCTGCATCAACTTTCTGATATTTCCTGTTTTTAAAAGTACTGGAATCATATATTCCAAAATAGCAACAAGCACGCCCCAATACCGCATTAGTTGTTTTGGGCTGGTTTTCTTTGTACAGCGCAGATGTACATCTTACACCATAAATTCCATTACGTTCAATGTTCAAAAAAAAAAAAAAGTTTGTGGGAGTGGTAAGCGTAAAGTTTCCAAATTATCAGAAACAGAGAATCTAGGGACAAAATGGCCACCAGCTTCACATCCAACTGTGGCAACATTTGGTTATTCATACAATTTTTTTTCCCCCCTGCTAAAACAGTGGTTGATTACTGCACTTTGAAAAACTCCCTGCTTGAGTATTAAATACTGTCCAGCCATCAACCACATGCAGGTAATTTTGGTTTGGATCACGTGGGTGGAAACATGGCAAGGGACAGTGACAGCACTCTGGAGATTTTTTTTTTCAGCCTTCTAAAATGTCTGAAGTACAAAGCAGTCTTAAGTACGGTCATGTTCTGGTTTTTCCTAAGGGTACCTTTTAAACATTTTAGCACATACTAACAATACTATGGTAATACTGACAACCATGATTATTGTAACCAAAATTAAGTTTAATTTTACATACCATTTTATGTCTACGGTATATACACCACAATAAATAGCTCAAAACTGAATGTGTTGAGATTCAGTCATATATTCATATACCTTTACCACTGGGTATGCATTTAACCAGCTATGCAATACTGACCAGCTCCATTGGCAAGGACCAACTGTGTGTCACAAACAGGTTAAAATAAATAACCACAGATTTTATCCCAAATTTCTATATACATTATATTTTAAATTTTTAATATATATTAAAAAGTCTGTTGCATTTCTCATGGCTTACAAATGAAAAATTAAAGTTCCTCATAAACCATCTTAGTCACATTTTCTCAACAAAATCACCAGCATTTAGGTAGGGCATTTGTAACAAGTGCTTTTATTACTTATAATACAGTAATTTTTCAGATTTTATTGAAGGCAGCTACATCCATGGACTGTACATAGTCCTCGAAGGCAGTGATCTGCTCCTCCAGGTGGTCTACACCAACCTTGTCATCTTCCACCACACACTGGATCTGCAGCTTCTTAATGCCATAACCCACTGGTACCAGCTTGGCTGAGGACAGAAGGACAACTGGTTAACAGTGCCAACGTTTTCCACCTTGCCCAATTTTCCCATATGTACTGGATCCATTTCTTCAAAATTTCCATTAAGTGACTGCCATTACAGTAGATGGCCACCCTTAAAGGGGTACAGTCACTTGTATAACTCCTGGATGACACGCCCTGGACCTTCAGTCAGCAAATCAGTCCCAGACAATGAGTAGGATAATAATAAATCAATGCTGATCAATATTTAAACCAAACAACACTCCAAAGAGGGGCAGGGCAGAGTAAATGAACACTTACAAGACCCCCAAACCAGCCCGTCCATTTGTATGCTGCGAACACACTCTTCCATCTTGGCCATATCAGTCTCGTCATCCCACGGTTTTACGTCAAGCAAGATGGAGGACTTTGCGATCACTGCCGGTTCTGTGGGTTGAGACAGTAGCCAGAAGCTCACATACACAACAAGTAGCCAGCATGCTAAGAGATCGTCCATAAAGAAACGGCATGAAAAATCTCAGCTGCATGACCGTGCAGCGTCCGGCAAAGCGTTACGGCTTACTTTTAGACTTCTTTGCATTGTAAGCTGCTAGTCGTTCCTCCTTCAGCTTCTTTGCTTCCTCGCTTTCCTGCAAGTAAACTTCCTTAGACAGCTTATAAGGGCACAAAAGCAAGGAGACGCCAGTCAGTACAAATCACACCAACCTCTTCGTCATCAGAGCCAAAGAGGTCGACGTCATCGTCATCGTCTTTAGAGTCGGCACTGGTGGTATCCTCCACCCCGGCAGGGCCGTACTGTCCCAAGGCTTTCTTCACTCCTGGAAGGCTATAAAGAGAAAGAATAAAATCGTCATGCGTGTTTCACACAGACACATCTGTTGTGGAAACTGCCCGGGCCGGTCAGCAATTTAAAATGGTGAACATCAAGACCTCAGACGAAAGATGGTGAGAAAAATCATCACACAGCCTAGTAAAGTTTATCAAAATGGCACAGTAATCAAAAGCCAGTCATTCCAATACCTTGCTTTTTCTGTTTGGTAGGACTTTATGTGGTTATACCAGCGGAGGGCATGACACAAATCTGCCGATGGCGCACCGGAAAGGGCCTCGAACACGACAACGTCAGCTTGAGACGGAATGTACCTGTAAAAGTTAAACACGAATCAGTTATAAAGCTATAACACCGTACATTTCACACTATGATTCGTTTGTATTATCAGTTAATTTACTGTATGTAAATTTACTGGGAACGAATAAAGAAACAGAAATTTCTGTTATTGGTGCCAGGACGAATAAAAGAACAGAAATCTTCATTACACAACTTAAGACAGCTTGGGGGGTGGGGGATCAACTGCGCATGCGCCCCACTGCAAGTCAGAGCTGTAGAGGCTCAGTCTTAACTAGCAGCCAGGATTTGTTCGATCATAAAATATAACGTACATACCTATACGATAAAAAGGTAGACAGCTGTCCCCAAATGGTTTACAAACAAGCATTTCATTTCAAACAAAAATTAAATGCAGAACGACACCTACTTTTATTTGCAGTCGTTAGCTACATGCTAACGACTTAGCAATAAATGCAAAAGCAAAGAAAGCATAAGCATGTGTGCGTGTATTGCGACGTTACAGGCGTGAGCACCTACCCCTCGATGTAACTTTTATCTGCCAAGAAATCGTTGAGGACCTTAAGGCCAGCGGGTGTTTTAAGATCACCGAAGCCCATGTTTCAAGACGTGTACACACCGCGTGCAAGACGGAAGAGAGAAAGGCCGGAGAGCTGGTAGGTCTGGGAATTTCTGACGACACCGATCCACTTGGCTCCTCCTCCAACCTGGCCACTCCTCCTCCAACCTGGCCCCTCCTCCAATCTGTGTTGGACAGTCACACTTTGTCTGAAAGAGTACCATGCCATCTTATTATAACTGTGCATTTACATATGTACATATGTTACAGGGGCGAACGGGGCTCGAACTCACGACTCCCGATTAGTCCTCCCGAGTGTCCAGCTGGGAGGACTAACCATATTCTTGTCCTTTACACATACATAAATGCACATGTAGTCATGTTTAAGTAATGGAAGACCTGTAAAGACAGCTATGCCACTTCATGGTTTTTACCAACTTTGTTAACACACCGGAAACATACGATTTCGTTTTTGACAATTAATGTAAGTTTCCTAGTAGGTCATTAAAATGTTTTATGGAAGTTGTCTTCAACATTGCACAAAAACTGCATTGACAGCAACATCAGGAACAGGCACCTTTGGGCCATAGAGGCATAATGACCATTTTTTAATTACACGCTACAATATTTCATGTTTCATAGTCATATGTAATCATACTGAAATTACATCTATTAGTTAAATACTACATTATGTTAACATCACTTTGTCATGTAGCAGAAGTTGATTATTTACATAACCAGTGTGTTTGTTTACCCTGTTTCTAGTAATGTCATTTTGTTTTTTCCATCAAGATGAACAGAAACAGGACTGGCGTAGTCAAAACAACCTAAAACTGCCCGTTTCCACTGACAATTGTCAGCATTCCTGCATATCTGTCACTCCAAGCTTCTCCAGATGTGACAACAGCAAACTCAGTCCATGTTGGCACCTGCTGAGTTAGAGCATACTGCTACTGTTAGAAGACGTGTGTGCGCTGAACTGTATGTGGCATGTGATGTCCTCTGATGCCCACGTGATGAATCTGTGATGACCCTGCAAAACATTAAAGCTGTCGTTCATGCCTTCTGCCAAGTAAGGCTAGACAACCTGTTTATAACATTGACCTTACAGTGTTTACAATCTCCTGATGGTTGTAGAGGGAGGTAGCACAGAACTCCCGTGAGCGTATGTATCTGTAGACATTGAATCCATTTATAGGTGTGACTTTACCAATGAATCTTTTGAAACCTAATGTTTAATAACCAAAATATGGATTCATGATCTGATTTATAAAAAATCTCTTATAATAAAACTCTTAATACATTTGTATTGTCATCGTATCTGATAAAACAACTTTCCCGACAGGCTGTGTTGTCCATACGATGACAATGTGAAATGAAAACATGTTACTGTAATTAAGGGTTACTCACAAATGTCAGTGTGTCTGTTCACCTTCCAGTCACTCCTGCTCTTTTCTTCTCAGATTCCATCAAGAGAGCCCCCTCAACAGGGTTACCAGAGTGGTAAAAGACTACAACAAAAGAACCAGTTCCCTTACCAATATGCCCAGAAAAGTGCCCAGACTTACCTATTTGTCCAGAGAAATGTCCAGATTTATATATATTCCCTGAAAATAAACATCTTATGGAGTTCTCATAAGCAATGCAACCTGTTTATTTTTCTTTTCATTTTTTTCAGACATCAGTCAAAGATGATACTTGAAGGCAAGTTATACACCTTGTAAAGTGTTCTTGAAGAATGATTTCTTGTGATAATTAGAGGAACTTTATAGAAAAAAATATAATAAAAAATGAAACAAGATGCTGTCCCATTTTAACACATTTTCCTAAGCTTGTCATCTTAAAATATTAGTTCTTTGTGGAACAACATTAGATTTATAGAACCTTAGGCCTGCTTAAAAAAAGAAGTACTGTATACTTTAATATAAAATAGTGAAGTCCTGACACCTGCACACAACGTCTTTTCCACAAATTAAAATTCATAGATGAACTGTCATTAATGGGTATCTGTTGCTTATTATATGACTATTTTTTTCAGATGTTTATCATATTCAAATCAATTTTTCAAAACGTTGTCTACAATAACACAAAATAATCATAAAAGTCAGTAACTTTAAATGACACGTCTTAAAATTAAACGAGCTTCTTAAATTGACATGTTTATGGGCAGATTTCTCGTGCTGGAGGAAACCCACTGACAGGCTGGGGGAGGGCGAGTAAAGGAGGCAAGTGGACCGGAGAAGGGACTGGTTAGGACAGAGAGCAGTGGGTACTCTCTGGTGAAGGAGTAACAGTGCATTAAATGATTGCGCACTTGTACATTCTTTGGCTCCAGTCACCATCGAAAACGTTTATTTAAAAAAAATTAAAAAAAAAAAGCGTGACAGATTTCGTGCACATAAACAAAGACGATGATACTTATACTAATTTATCCTCGGCATAATCGCAAGGTAGACAATTATCGCTTAACGTTAACATTTCAAAAAGCGATGCAGTTCGTGAAGACTGAAGCAATGCGATGGGCAAGTTTTACTTTCGCTCAGCATCACGCCAGGTTCAACACGCGTGTGCGCGCAAAACCACGCCACTGTGCGTGGCAAAAACAACTCGGCACAACACATGAAGAATGCATGCGTCTTGAATGACAGTCATCTTTGTTGCAGTGCAAAGTTAAAAATTTTCCAATATGGTAGCGAAGGTTGTTGTTGTGCAGGGGGCTGTTGTCATGTCCCCATAGTGCCGGTAGTGGTGCTGTAAGGAGACTCGGCTCGTTGAACTAAAAACCCCCAACAGCTCTTTAGAGTATTTTTTGTTGTAGATAAACCACATTTGTTATGCATCGAAGTCTTAACTAAATTTATACATCGGTTAGAAAACGAGTGTTTACGCAAGGACCATAGAGATATTTAGGAGAAAACCTCACGCTGATTATAATAAGCATTTGCAGACACTAGCTGGAGTGTGTATCGTATACGGCGCATACCAACTGAAGGTAAGCGGATATCCCGAGTAGGCCGCGGGCTCGAGTGAGAAGCGAAGCTGAAGTGTCGTGCAGTACCGAGCCCCTGCAGCTGTTACGCGATGCCGAGGATTAGAGGAAGCGTTAGGCCGCTGTAAACATGCAGCATTTAACTTTAATTAAGCAACTTTTGGAAGGCTGTGCTTCCTGTAAACTTGTTTACAGATACAGACTCTCATTTAATATACTAAATAATACGGTTAATGGATTAGGTATTATTCAGGATATTTGTTTTTATCAAGGCCTTTTAAATAGCCCCCCCACCACCATCCCAATATGTTAACGTTAACCTATAACATGTACTTGTTCCTGATAAATAAATACGTTTATTTCAAAAGCTTTAAGATTTATGTCTGCTTAAATTACAGCGATGCGTTTTTACTTGTGTTTCCGTTTCCTGGATAATCGCTCCTTTAGCAATTCCCTGGGTTGCTAGGCTTCAGCTTTTAGATAATTAAGTCCAAAATAGAAATCGACTGACGTTTTCCGTTTAGTTTCGCTCAGTTAAAGTTGGAAAAACGCTGCGGTAGTTTTGCATGTAAACGTTGCGTTGAAGTTTATCCACCAGTTTATTTTGGATTATATTGTTAAAATTAAGTATAATTGTGTTCAGCCGTTAAAACTGAGCCAAATAAAAAGTAATTGCCATGATAAAGTGGGGTGTGATGTCCTTTTCGCTCACTTTGTGGCCTGGCATACCTCAAAACCTGCTTTCACTTCATGCGTACTTAATTGTACCTGTTCAGTAAAGCGCTTTCATTAACGATCTGCTCGAGTACTTATTCGTGTTGAAGATAATTGGTAAAACATTAATACAAACATTGAATATTGGGGGGTAGAAGGATCGCATGTTATCTAAGCGGTGAGGTTGTGATCTAATGCATGCCTGTTTAAACATCGACCTAGCAGTCATGATTATTGATGCCTGCGTGTAGACTGGTTATTTTTTTGCAGCGATTTCTGTTTATTATGTTTGATTATGAAAAATAAGGCGTCACGGAGAAAAGAAAATAAAAATAAAAAAAAAACGGGACCTTTGTTTCTGTTTAATCTTGCTTCTGTGCGGAGTGTGTGTTTGAACGTTTCAGCGTGGAGCGCTGGTTAGAAAAGGCACGTGTGTTTGTAGGCACGTGATGTCTACAAACGGCCCTGGTGGGTGGGTGTGTGCGTGTGCGTGCGTGCGTGCATGCATTTAAACACTTCCGCAGTTCTTTTTTCGCTGTGCGTCCTTTGTGACTGATTGATTTGTCTTAATTCAGGATGCATGCTTTGCCCTGACAATCGTTACAATGCAGAAGGGTGACAGAACTGAAATATAATTACTTCCCCCATCCGCACTGAATTTTGACAGCTCTGTTGAAGCAACGTTGAATAGAGTAGAGTGGGGGAAAAAAAAAACTTATTTCCGACTGTATGCTGACAGATTTCATTAGCTTTCATTGAATATGCGCATTGTCTATCGTTTTTTTTGTGTGAAATCTAATAAAGCAATCATAATCACATGTTTCAAGAATTAAATTAATACTTGGAGAATAAAAACGTTTATACATAGCTACTGTTTTGTATTTTCTGTTCTTGACGTCGTGTATAGGTGGGTGCTTGGGTCAAAAAGTATAGCCTATGGGCAACACACAACTTTGCTTAACTGACATTTATGAACTAAAATCTACTGAGCTGAATATTAAAATTTAAACCTGATGTGATGCTGATGTTTATGCAAGGATGTGTTTCTCACCTTTTTTTAATTTTATGTGTAGTCATTTCTGGACTTACTTATTTTGTGTCATTAGAACAGACATTTTCCTCACAATGGTAATTGGTGCAGGATAACCTTGTAATTTCTATAAAATCACTTTTTAGTGTCACCTGCCTGTAATTGAGAAGAGTAGATTGCACTCTGGGCTCTACTACAATGCCTGCCATTAGTATTCTGACCAGCTTCTCCTGTCTTTTCATTAGCTGATGTTCTCAAGGACCAGAGTCACGTGATGTACGAAGGCAAACACATACACTTCTCGGAGGTGGACAACAAGCCGCTGTGCTCGTACAGCCCCAAGCTCTGCAAGCAGCGCCGCCTCAACGGCTACGCCTTCTGCATCCGCCATGTCCTGGAGGACAAGACGGCGCCCTTCAAGCAGTGCGAGTATGTGGCCAAATACAACAGCCAGAGGTGCACCAACCCCATCCCCAAGGCTGAGGACCGCAGGTGAGTTCCTCCCCCCTGTGCCCCAGCGACACGCCCACTAAACCAATTGGCTGCTGGTATTGGCTTATTGCTGTGTGTGTCTCCATGTTTGCAGGTACTGCAACAGCCACTTGCAGGTGCTGGGCTTTATCCCCAAGAAGGAGCGGAAGAAGAAGCACGAGGCTCTGGATGAGGTGCGCCTGAAGCCTCGTCTGCAATCGGTGGCCCTTAACATTGTGGTCCCGCCCCTGGGCCTGAAGACACAGAACGGGCTGGATGTGCTGTCAGCCTGCCTGCCGCCTGGGTGCCTGCTGGATGGGGAGCTGCTGGATCCTTTTGCCTTCCATGAGGATGAAACGGAAGGCAAAAGTGGGAGTGTGCACAAGGGCTCTGACCTCAGGAAGGAGCTGCAGAAGAGGCTGGCGTTGAACCGCAGCCAGCGGCCTACTGACGCTGATCCCCTCAAGCTCTCGAACAAGCACTTTAGCCCATCCCCTCTCGCTTCTCAGATCCTCCCCCTGCAGTCTCCCCTGCAGTCCCAGCTGTCTGCTCAGCATCCTCAGAGCTCCCCCTTGACCACCCCCTCCAGTGCTGCAGGGCTGCAGCAGGGAACACTATGCAAACAGATGACGCCTCAGGCCTGCCCCCTCCAGGCCATGGGCAGCGGTGCACTGAGCCCAGAGCGGCCTTCTGGCCACACCCTCAGCAGAAAGGCCCCATGCACTTCCCCCGGCCCACCGCCACGTTCCTCAGATGACGCGGGTCCACGCGTGGTGGTGCTACGCCCCGTCGCCTTCCTGCCGTCGGACACCGGCGTGACGAGACTGCGCCGTTTGGTTCAGCTGTGTGTTAACAGACAGCAGCAGCACGGGGACCTCTTCCCTCACCTGGGTGCATCTCCACCTCCTGCTTAGTTTCTATCAGCCACAGGCAGAGGCCTATAGCTAAACTAGGATTTTTTCATCCGTCCATTCATTCCTTGTTTATTCATTCATTTGTACACTATCCAATTGAAGCTAGGGTGACATGGGGCCTGAAGTTTATCCCTGAGAATAATATTGCTTTTGTTATTGTTCATAGTTGTTTGTATTAGGGATAATTATGGTGGCTGATTACCAATAGGCTGAGAAATTGAACATGACATAAAGCGCTAAACTGATACGTTTAAAATGAGCATATGGGCAACATTATGGCAGCTTTGATGTGTAAGTTCTTCTGTACTCACAGGGCTAGACTGGTCTGAAGAGAGTGGAGAGGATGAAGATGAAGAGTGGGACGGAGTTCTGCCGTATCACGAAGCCTTGCGGCTACACAACAGACGTTTGCAGGACAAGTGAGTTACGCCGAACTGCAACGTTGTGTTGAAAGGGGCACGTTGTGCGTGGGATACTGCACACAAGGGGGGCGATTAAAAGGAGCTGGGATGTGACGTGCTCCTCTGCGTGTGCTCACGTAGAAATGTCTGTGCCGCGGCTAACAGCTCAGGTGCGGAGGCTGCTGGTTCGCGCCGCTCCAGGTTGGCCCACCTCTGCGCATACCTCCAGCAAAAGTACAGACACCTGTGCCGGCAGGACAGGGCAGCGACGCGCCAGAAGAGGTACCGCCGCGCTTTCCGGCAAGCGCTGCTGCGTGCGGCCAGCGCAGACCCCCAGAGTGCAGGGCGGCTGCTGCAGGAGCTGCACTTGGCTGCGCACGGGCAACCCAGGTATGCTGTCCGTGAGCTCAGGTGAGAGCCGCGGAGGCTGTGCTTTGCTGTTTGTGGGGTGAAGCTCAGCCATCGAGTTTGTTGCTTCAGCTCACGCTTGCCGGTGGAGGAGGACGCGGAGCCAGGATTCTGCGCGGGAGGCTCGGAGGGCCAGGCCTGTGACGGTCGCGCTCTGCCTTTCACCCGCCACTGCTTTCAGCGTATCCTTCCGCCTGCGTGCCGGGTCTACTGTGCAGTAATTCACTCAGCTGTGTTTTGTTGTGTATCATTTTGAGTTTGCTTCTATATACCACTCATCTCAGGTGACTTCAGGGATGGCAGGACTGGGACAGTGTGAACTGCTCATACGCTTCTGTTTTTGTTTCTTAAAATGTTGAAGGCCACAAGGGTTATTCAGGCGTCTTCAGCTTCCTCTTGTAAAGTTGTTTTGGCCAAATGTGTGATTGGCAAAATATCTGGAAAAAGTGTACATATCAAGAAAATGTGGTGTTCCAGAGAACGCCTTACTGGTGTACAGCTCTGTGCGTGTGTTCGTGCTTCTGAGTGTGTGTGTGTACATGCCTGCCAGTGCGTTTTCCTGTTCGACACGCCTCTCTTTAGACATCCTTCTGAGTCGCTCCCAACAGCTGTTCTCCAGCTGCACGGCGCGTTTTGCCGACGGTCAGCAGTGCTCTGTTCCCGTGTTTGACATCACACATCAGACGCCGCTCTGCGAGGAGCACGCTAAGAAGATGGTGAGGCTCCCTTTCGGCTCTCGAGGGCATCTCCTCTTCATATTTGGGCCCACGACCCGCCAGGTCGCTCTCTGGATTCTGTCTGCACTAGCTGGTAGCCAGAGTCCAAGGGTTGTCTTGGCTCTGAACAGGACAGAGCAGCGGCTCAGCTGTCCTCACATGTGAGGACACTGTTAATAATGTGGTGTGAGCAGGCACCAGGTTAGGAGGTAAACAACATCTCAGCAGGTCACATGACACTCTCTTCTGTGTGTTCCCATGGCGACCTGATGTGAGGTCAGCTGATATGCAGTTAGAGTACTGAGAAATTGGGTAAAAATAGATTAAAAAAAAAAAAAAATTTGTAAGTATATATTTAAAATGTTGCAATATTAATAAAAGCAGGGTTGTGAGCCAAAGGCAGCCGGGAGTCTCTGCTTCGGTCCAAAGTGACGTTCTTACAGTTTCTGTCTGCGTGATGCGTGCTCAGCCAGGCTGCAATGGGGTGCCTTGTGTGTGTCCCGCTGACAGGACAACTTCCTGCGAGGCGACAGCATCCGAAAGGTGCAGCAGCATCAGCAGCACCTGCAGCAGCCACGAAAGCTGCGCAAGAAGAGCAAGCAGCCGGCGCTCGCCAAGAAGCACAAGAAGAAGCGGAGGAGGGGCCAGCGGCGGCCGCAGAAGCCCATCCCCCCCGCCGTGCCGCAAGGCAACCTGGGAATGCCCAGCTGCCTGTCGCTGCCCGCGCAGGCTCCCAGCGTCCGGTCAGTGCTGCTGCCGTTTAGTGTAGCGATACGTAGCCCAGGTGTCGTCGAGGACTGCCTGAAGGTTGACAGATACGTTTAAACGAAGGCCAGCGTCAGGTGAGGTGAAGCAGGTCTGCACTGTAGCTCAAAGCCAGCAGGGTATGAGGCTCAGACTGTTATGAAGTAACCTGCTGGCCTAAGGGCTGTGTGCTCACATCTCACTATGGTGTCTGCTGTACCACTGTGCTTTCCTGAACAGCTCGCATCCTTTAAGCATTCAAACCTGCAGTAATTTAAGATAATTATTTCCTTAGTTACCATGTCCTATACCTTTAACGACTTTAGCCATATAGCATCGTGATAGAACTGAGGGATTGTGTTTTGGTCTTGACGTTTCAGACGTCAGAGTATGTTGAACGGCTGCATGTGGCCACCTGTGAGAATTGCTTGCCATTACCGCAGGAGTCCGTCGACGCCAGACCTGAGCGCAGACGAGCTGCCCGATGACATCACCAACGACATCGCTGACATTCCTCATGACCTGGAGCTCAACCAGGAAGATTTCTCAGATGTGTTGCCCAGGCTTCCTGATGATCTGCAAGACTTTGATTTGTTTGAGGGTAACTGCATATGTACACACACACACACGCACACACACACACACACAGTTTGTTCTGACTTAAATAGAGCAGCAGTTGCAGTCTAGGGTTCATAACCAACTATATAATGTTATAATTGTACATGAAAGAGTGAGAGTTAAACAGGGCTGTTGTCTCAGCTGGCACTTGATCTAGCGTATACAGTGTGGCCTGTTGTGCAGCACGTTTGTTTAGTGAGGTACACAGGGAGTGTATAACTCAAGCCATAGACCTACATTACATTATTATTGCAAGAAGTTCGTCTGACCCGTTTTACTCGTAGTCATAGGGGTAAGAAATACGTAAGACAAGGTTGTTGGTGTGCTTGAGTTCTGTATTAACTGTGTGTGTGTGTGCGTGTGCGTGTAGGTAAAAACGGGGACTTGCTGCCAACCACGGAGGAGGCCGAGGAGCTGGTGCGAGCCCTCCAGGCCATGAGCTCCTACCCAGACTCTCTGGTTTGCCTCGGCTCGATGGGGGACCTAGCTCAGACAGATGGGGTGGACCACCGCACCCTGTCTGTGTTCTCTGGGCCGGGAGCCCAGGGCGGGGCCATGGGGGACCTGCTCAGCAGCCGTGTCCCCAGCGAGAACTTTTCAGGCCTGGAGCTGGACGACAGTCTGTTGCACTCGGGCGGGGACGACTTCGTCCCGGGTCGGTCTCCGGCACCCGTGGCGTCTAGCCTTGTGTCTTCGGGGACCACGCCGCCACCCTCCGGCATCCTGCTTGCACAGAGCCCGCTGTCGGAGCGGACCTTTCGGCCAGCCCTCCTGGCCAAATTGGACGTGGCACGCTCCTCTCCTGACAGCAGCCGCTACAGCAGTGAGCGCGTCCCGTCACCCTACAGCGAGCCCATGTCACCTCGCCCCAGCCCGTTCCAGACAGAGTCCCCCTTGCTGATGGAGGTTCCCTTCAGCAGGGTCTCCTGTCCTCCCAGGTCGTCTTGGAGCAGCGTTCCCCTCTCCATGACAGATACCGCACAGTTTGGCAGCTTGATTGGCACTGAGGGGCACCTCATGTCTACTGCCCTGTCCACACCTCCTTCTTCCATGCACCCAGTTGCCTGCCAGCCCATGGCTGCCCTGTCAGCACCCCCCTCTTCTGGCCTGACGGGCCTTCCAATGCGGTCCGTCCCCTCCTCCTCGCCTTCTGGTTCCTCTTCCCTGTCTTCACACAGCCTCCTGATCTCCACAACACCCAAGCTGCAGCTGCCTCAGTTCAGTGCCGCCTTTGGCCACCAGGTGGCCTCGCACAGTGGTATCCCCAAGGATGTCCAGCCCAGCCATAGCTCCACAGCACCCCCTACTGGCTGCTCCATTGCTAGTGCCACAGCAGCTGGTGTTAGTGGGTCCTCTCACCCGTTCACAACTCAGTGACCAGCGAGGCTGGCAGCATAAGCCTTTGCGAACATCCAAAATACCAGGGACTCAAACATGCTACTGTTCAGTGTGAAGAGAGATAACTAAACTCTTAAAGCAGAGGATGTCATAATGTCTGATTTGCTGGTAGTGTCATGATTTCACCAGCAGGGGAGCTGTTGAACTGAGTGGACAACAGTCCTACAACACTATGGAAAGTATAGCATGTGTAGGTGAAACAGGCAAGTACTTATCTAGAGGGAGAAATCACACACATCGTGGTGACCGGACAGCCCTAAAGATTACTCTGATAAGGGCGTTCTGTTTCTTGTTCATTCCTCCACTCCCACTGTTTTAATTCAATGCCGCTTGATCATAGGGCAGCAATTACTTCTTGTAATGGCTATGTCAGACAACTGGGATATAGCCAAACTGCTTTTAAAATGTATTTTTAGTAAATTGATGATTTTTTACAGTTTGATTCAGACCTGACGAGTGAGGCTGTGGATTCCCCAGGAGATGCGGGAACACACCGGAAGTTAAATCTGGTTATTTTTAAGCAATAGGTCGACGCAGGATTTACCCCCTCTGGGGTATTTTAACATAATGCAGTGGTGCACAAGCCTGTGCTTCTGTCTCATGCCACTATTAGAAATAGAGCACCCAGGGATTTTAGATCACATTAGCTGCCAGGATGTGAGAGGGTCCTGTCACCGGGTCAGTCTCAGGTCAGAGCGCAGCCACAGGCGACTGAAGGTCTTCATTTTGTCTTGTCACCTGTTCAGTCATCGCTTGGCTAGAGCCATCCTGGCTGACGCCCAGCGCCCAGATATCTGGGCAGCCTTCGACGTCTCCGATAAGGATGGTGTGTCTCACGCAGAGCGCTGAGCGTTCAGCCCTCCCTGCTATTGGTGCTCTGACTGCTAACAAATGCCTTTTAAGTGAAACCTTCTGGTAACAACGTGAGGTTTCTTTATCAGGGAGAAGACTGCCTCTTTGTTCAGGAATTCCTAATGGGTTTTTTTTAAATTTTGTGATAGTCTGGTCCCCTGACGAGCAAGGGAATAGAAGATGGCATAGGAGCAGTTGGCTGTTTAGCCAGTGAGTTTGTCAGGATTTTATGTTCAGGTTTGTCTTGTGGAAACTGCAGCTGAAAGGGATTGAATGGAGAACTACCTGAGACAAAACTGATTTTTATACCAAGCTGTCGTTAAAAAGTTTTGTTTTCCTATTTTTTTAAGAAACAGAAAAATAGGTAATCTCATCTTGCTATAATTATGTATTTATAACGTGAAAGTCAATAAATCGAATTTTAGCAGTGAGTTTAAATGAGTGGTAGCGGACTGAAAAAAATTGTGAAATTGTCCTTTCAGTACTGACTGTGTCGTGGACTCCGCCGATATTTTAATAGCGATCAGATTCAGAGCTGTTAACTGTCGTGCCCTTGAGTTACGGAATGGACATTGTCGAATTGCTCGTCTCGTTTTGTCCACTAACTGCATCACTGTTGTTTGAGAAGTAGCTTTTGATCACCACCACAAATCTACGGTTGAGAGGTGTTGCTGTCTGGACCTACTTAGGAGAACGGTGACTCCAAGGTTACCTGCTCCCTACTCCTTTCCCCAGCTTTTGTTTCTCATCAGCTAAAAGATAACTTCAGCCTGAGTTCTGCCTAAGCCCAGCTGTTAAATTTGAGAAAACATCTGCTTATGATCGGGACCACTGCCCGTCACACACCGCACCAGGTGTGTGTGGAGCTCTTGGTTAACAACTGCCGCACATCAAGCATACATGTAGTTTTTGCCTACTTACAATTTCTGCCCCTGTAATACACACAGTCCGAGTGAAGATGGCGTTTCTTTGTCTGCAAATGATGCAATAGTGTCATGTTCACACAAGCACAGGTGGACTTGTGTCCTCTCATGACTAAACAACAGGGCTCTGAGGACGTTATGTGGCTCACACCTTTACTCATTGAATGTACTGTATTACTGTTTTTAAAGATAAAGGTGACTATATTATCGCACCCTATTTGTCCTTGTTTAAAGTATTTTTTGTATGCAAAGGTTTACATTTATTTTTCTTGTGTACAAATCATGTAATATGTGTATAGAAGTGTAATATGTGTATATAGTGTGGCAAATTAATCTTGGTTTTGGATGTATGAATAAACTTGCTGTGAGGTATTGTAGACGCTGGTCCTGAGGTGGACTTTTTTGCACTTTTAGGTCAGCAGTCAGGTAAATTTGGTTTAATTATTGGAATTATCAGAAATCCTGTAAAACTGATACTTGACACCGCCACAAGGTGGCAGCAGAAACCCATCGTATTGAGTTCGTCATCGGCATGAGATCCGAAATTTAGCAGAAGTCGGAACAGCTCAACATGGCTTGATACAGAAAGAGTAGATACCAGTCCGACTGCCCCTGTTGAGTTCCCCAGACATTCACAAGTTGCTAAGTAAGACAAATATGTTAAATGATTTGTGCCAAACACAGCATTCAATGATTAGCATCAATACCTAATTAGTCCACAAATCGTCCTGTGTTCTAAAGCCTAGCGTTAAAGGACTTTGTGAATGTCTAAACATGTTCCAGAATCCTTTTTCCAAAAAGAGCAGGAAGTAAGTTTGCATTAGATTTTTATTTTTCTTTAACACTTCAAAAGCTTACAGGGGGTTCAATACCTTTGTGTTTTAATGACAGAAGCAAGGATTATGTACAGGACTATAAACTCTCAGCAGCGTTACAGAAAGATTAACGTTTTATCTGTGTGACATGTTTCCCCATCATTTATAATAAACATACAGGTTTTTGTAATTCAGATTTTTAAAATTTATTCTGTATTACAATACTTGCTCTATACAGTTACAAAAATATTGGATTTTTTCTTTTGATTCATTCCGTACAATACAGCTGTGCCAAAGAATATATCGACGACTTTACTAGGTTATTGCCGTACTTGCAAAGGTCCAGTTGGGACTTAAGAAACAGAAAATTACAACCTCAAGTACCGCATTTCTTCCTTCCAAAGTCATTAAATACTAAAAACACTTGACAAAGTGCAACCAAGAATTAGAATCAATGGACAGTCTCTACATTGTGTAATACCTAAGGTGGGTGGGTGATAAACAGCATGGCACTCGGTTTATTTGGAGCAGAGGATGGAAAGCGGAGCACTCCCCAAAGGATAAATTAACTTCAGCAGGGATTTCTGAGGTCCATGCCAAAGTTAATGGAAAAATTAGCGCTACCCTGCCCCAACCATCAAATGCCTAATGAGAAAAAGAACAGATGAAGGACTCAAGACATCAGTTTCCTTCTGGTTACTTAACGTAGAAGGAGGTGAAGAACACCAAGTTGGCGCGGCACGTAATCTGTCGGATAAATTAATAATAATTTTGCTTTCCAACAATCCCCATTTTTTATACCTTGTCAGATACGCAGGTTTTCAAACGTGACCGCTAAAAAAAAAAAAAAAAAAAAAAAAAAATCCCTAAGCAAAACCTAAAAGATTGAAGTCTGACAAACCGTGCTTTTAACTAGCTGTTAAAAAGTCAGGACAAGCTTCTGCTAAGTTAGCCAGTATTCCAGACTTTTAGGAATGGGGGAGAAAAAAAAAATTCACTATATACTTTAAAAATCGAGGACATTTAACAGTGCATTAGTCCGATCTTTTAAAGCTTTACGTTCAACAACCTGACGTCCTTCAAAAGCTGCGACTGCATGTTCATAGATGTTCGGTTACCAGACTCTCCCTTCAGACACTAGACATCATTTAGCACACACACGCATGCACGCACACACATGCACGCGCACACACTCCCTTACTCACTCCTGAGAGCCTCTGTGAAGATTCTTCAGTCTTTGACCACCTCCATCGCGTTCCAGCATCGTATCCAACAGCACACAGACTCTCACCGCTTTTAAAAGTTTTACTGCTTAGAAAAAAAAGAGAAAAAAAAAAAAAAAAAAAACCCTGTACAAACTTTGCACGACTGCCGTATGAGAAAATAAACCCTAAAGCGGGGTTCTTCTTACAGCCTTTCTGGACAGCAAAAGGCAACGGTTTTCTGAGTGCAGCATGCACCGTCGAGAGGACGGGCGACTTCGGGTTCGGCTGGAAGACTTGAGTTCAGGCTGGGGGGCAACTACAGCGCTGGGATCACTGGGATGAGACAAACACATGACTGGGACTAATGGGGTGGTGTAAATGTCAGACAACTGTGCCCCCCCCCCCAAAACATTCTGACCATGACATGATTAGAGTATGGGACAGGGTGGGGGGAGAAGAATATCAAAACTACTCTTGTGTGAAGTAACATTAAAACAAGGCTTGGGGTTGTGGGGCTGGGGGGGCATCAGACCACCAGCTGACAGTAATGTACGCCATGCTGTCTGTCTGTCACAGTGAGGTACAGTGCCAGGAGTGGCACCAGTTACACCAACTGCAGAAAGAGGGTCCCTACTCACAGACACCCTGCTGTTCAGAGCCAGCAGCACAGTTAATGAGGTACCCGCTGCATGTGTGTGTGTGGGGTTTGGATGGGCATAGGGAAACCATCTGGAAACAGGGTATTTTTTTTTTTTTTTTTACTGAACAGTAACAGCCTTATATTTTATTAGAAATGAAATTAAAATGGAACAAAAACAACATCCCATAAATGTACATGTGATAATGGCAAGGTCATTTTTAAGTTATGGCCATTTTTTGTTCACTTAAAATATCTACCTTTACTAAGTATCTACAGAAGCATTTGGCCATTTGTACACAGTGATTCACTTATGCGCACTGTTTCTCTCTGTATAAAGGGCATCTCTCTCTCTCACACACACACACACACACACACACACACACACACACACACACACACGTCTGCCAAAGGACCCATCCACTTAAAGGTGGACACCTGAGGTTTCAACAGAATGCTTCAAATCTCCTCAGCAGGAGTACTTACAACACGCAGCAGAATTCCAACAGACACACACACACACACACCTTGAGCGCATGCTTTGGGCTCGTATGTCCTCACGCACACTCGGGTGCGACCACAAGCCTCCAGGCGCCATCAGCCCCTCCAGCAGAAACAGGCGAAGTGGACTTGGGTGAGAGGTACTGAGGTACAGCCACCATTTGGGATCGCAGGTGTGTTACAGCAGGCAGGTGGATGCAGGTGGACGCAGGCGGAGCCGTCCGGAGGACGCTTCAGCCCCCTTTTTTTCGTCCCGCTGGGAAAGCGTGGCGACGTGGCGAACACCTCTCCGGTATGTGCACCAGGACAAAGTAAAGGGGGGGAACGGAGGACAGGGAGGCTCATCTCAAGCAGCTGAAGGGAAGAAAGGCCTCGTGGGGGGGGTTGGGGTAAAGAGGTTGTCCATAGGTCACAGCATTCAGGCTGTCCTGACGTCCGACGTGACAACCGACCGGCAGATGTGAGCCTGCTTCTCCGGCCACCCACCCCCCGACCGTCTCACTGTGATGAAGATGATGCTCCGGCCACGGAGAACCTAAGGTGGTGGTGGTGGAGGGGTCACAAGGTCACTAAATAAACAGGAAGCTGGGCATCTATGCCCATGTTACTGTCACGTGGCACTATAGACGAATGAATAAAGCCAACAGGGTTTACGCAAGTTTCTGTGCTCGTAGTACTCAACCGTCTCATTGGAAAAGCAGCGTACCTTCAGATTAAGGCATTTTGTAAGCCATCGGCTTTTAAACTGGAATTCAGATAAAGCCGTGTAATGATGGAGAAGTTTCAGCAATGTATACTTACTAACTGGCACACTCAAGGTAATACTGCATACACACCAAGGACCAATGGGCAGCTCAGGTTCTAGAACAACACTACTCATCTCTGCCTGTTCCACAGAAATGGAACTGATGCTTCTCTAAGTGCACAAGGTTGGAGATGAGAGCGTGTTGGCACTACTCTCTGGGCAACTGGGTGCTTCACGGTACAGGGGAAGAGGCCAAGGGTCGGCAGCAAGTCTATAAGGTCAGGGGTCGGCCTACCTCTGAAGTCTCTGCACCAGCTCTGCCACCATGCTATCTGAGATGCCAGGACACGCCTCCTCTGCCAGGAAGATGGCCTCCCGCAGCTCGTCCACCGCCTCCGTCTTCCCTCCTGTCGCCTCGCTCTTCTCCTTAAGCTATGGTGCCATTTGTGGGGTGGGGGGTTACTTTATGTTCCACAGCGCCAGCCATGAAAACAGCCAGATGTTTTGTTAAAGTCTCACCTCATCAAACAAAGGAGTGATGATCGTTGACAAGCTCTGTGACAAAGGCCTCTTTGGAATGTCTTGAACCTGCTGGCAAAAAAGGATTTTGTTAAAGCGATGCAGAAGCAGAACAGGCTGCGCTCAGAGGGACGCGTCTCTGGCAGTGCTGCGGGTTTGTTACTATCTCAAACTTGCGAGAGCCATACTGCAGACCCACCTGGCTCACCAAGACACCTTTAAAACCACTTCCTAAAATGCGCCTAGGCCAGGGGTGGGCAATTAATTTTGCCAAGGGGCCACAAAAGAGTCTGGGATTGTTGTGGGGGCTTCGGCCAATAGGCTGAACTCAATTCTGCTTAATATAAATTTTATCACTCAATACAAAAAGCTTTAAATTGTATAGTTTGGATAACCCTCTACAGGTAAGAGTAGATCTTACGATTGGGCAATGAAAATAACAAACAGGCAGGGTACAAAAGCCAACAACAAATCATCATTTAACTAACAATGACAAGAACAATTTTGAACAACATGCATTTTGCAGTATTTCAAAGACCAGCATTAAATTAACTTTATACAAAGTGCTGCTGCTATTCTGCTTGAAGTCTAATCACCGCACTGTAATGGCGATTCAAACTGTAGTCCTTACACACAGCAACCGGATGTCCACACACTCAGCACACGGCTTTACCTTTGACTTCAAATTATTTACTGAATCCCATGTCTTGTTAAAAGCTCTACTTTCTGCATCAATCTTTCTTTTTTAAAGGAGCTGACATTTTTGAGGGCTAACAGCCAACAAGCACAGGCCCAAAAGTGCGTAAATTGAAAAGGAAAAAAAAAAAAAAAACGCAGTCGCCTTCAAAATAAAAGGAGCGAGGTTGCATAAAGTGGCCAGTCAGGGACAGGCAAAGGGCTGGTTGTGGCCCTCAGGCCGTACGATGCCCAGGTCTGGCCTTATTGAGGCCAAGACCATAGGCAGAAATAACGCACCCTCTTGCCTTTTAAAACTACATGATGAGACCCTGAACTTCCACACAGGTAAATGACGGCGGTATGAAAACCACCACCCACCTGGTTCCTTTGCAGCTCCTCGGGCCGGGCCGACCCATTCTGCAGCTTCTTGGGGTCCTTCTCCCTGATCGTGTTGAAGATCCACTCGTCGCTGGCCAAGCCGTCGCCCCCTGAGGCCTGGCCATCCTGCTCTCTGTGAAGATCACATCAGAGGTATGACATCATGACCGCCCTTAGGTCTTCACATCCTACAGTACCAGACCGCAGCATGACCGGGGGCTGTGGACATGTCCCACTGAGCCTACAGCCCAAATTATGGCACGGCCACAAAAAAATTAATACAGTCTACTGAAGCAAGGATTAAAATCTAAATTTCACTTGCATATTTTTTAATAATCCATAGTTTACACATTTTTACATCTTCCTCCTCAGTTTCACGGTGCAATAAAATCATTACCCTGTGCTGAAACACATAACAGCAGGAACACTCATTACTAAAGAGCCAAATTCAAACTGACTGTTCTCTTGTCACTACACGTCTCTAGTGTAGTTCACCTTCATTGACTTGCTGCAAAGGGACAGAAGAGTTAGCTCTATGTCCCAAAATCCCAAAACACGAAAATTAGTTCTCACTGAAATGAGCTTGTTTCATCTTCCCCTTGCAGCAGACATGGCGTAATACTGGAACTTACACAGAAATAACAAAACAGGAACCATGGTGAACCCTCATCTGCCACTATTCCAAGTCAATCTCTTCAACAGAGCCACAAAGCAGATATGGAACAGACGACCCCTCCTTCCCAACTTACGAGTCGGACTCTTCCGAGCTGGAGTCATCCCGTGACTGCTCCGCCTTCCACCTCTTGTACCTGTCGATGAGCTCGGTCAGGTAGGAGGTCTTCTTGGCGTGACGCACAATCAGCTTGTGCTTCAACAGCTCCTTGGCGGTGGGTCGCTGCAGGGCGGCGAGGGAAGACCAGGTGAGACGCGGAGGCGTGCCGAGCGCGGACCCCCATGGCGGGTGGGCAGGCAGAGGACTGTACTCACAAAGCTGGGCTCCTTGTTTAAACAGGCCTCCACAAATTCCTTGAGCGGTTTGCAGTAGTTACCCTCCAGCGTGGGCGGGTTATTCTTTGGAATGAGGAAGAGGACCTTCATCGGGTGCAGCTCGGAGTGGGGCGGCTCCCCTTTGGCCAGCTCGATGGCCGTGATGCCCAACGACCAGATGTCCGCCTGCGGTACACAGAGGTCAGTCTGGCACTGGCACCGTTTCAACGTGTGCCCAGCAGTAACACAAACAAGTCATGATCCACGCAACTTGCCCCCTACTTTGGAATCGTACGCCGACTGCTTAATAACTTCCGGGGCCATCCAGAACGGCGTTCCAACGAACGTGTTCCGCTTGATCTGCGTGTCTGTCAGCTGGCCTGCCACGCCGAAGTCGGCCAGCTTCACATCGCCCTGCTCTGAGAGCAGCACATTGGCGGCTGCGGGCACAATCCGGGACAGGGTGGGTCAGTTTCCCCTACGGGCTTTAAGATCAGTCGCCCCTCTATCGTGCTGGGGGGGGGGGGGGGGGGCAGAATTTGGTTTGGCAAATTTTCCCCATTTTCTAAGCTTCTCAAAAAAGCCATATATGAACCGGCTGTTTCTTCACTGTTCCACTAAAGTCCCAGTCCAACTCACAACAAACAAAACCAAGCAACAGCAGCAGCGAAATAAGTGCAATCCATAACGACAGGTGTGCTGAATATTTCACGTGAACTCAGTGGCAGTACAGCGAAGTGTGGCCGCTGGGCCTTTCAAACCTTTAATATCTCTGTGGATTTTCTTCTCCGAGTGCAGATAGTCGAGTCCTTTCAGTATCTCCCGGAGGATCGTGGCAATCTGCGTTTCGTCTAAGGCTCCGGGCTCGAGCTGAAAGTAGAAACACGCTGACAAAAATGTTCATCTTTCTTCTAGTTCGCTTATTTTTAGAAACCATTAACTCATGTGCCCCGTAGCATAAACAAACGCCTGTCCCATTGGTTATTCGTCACCGTTAACATCGTTATTTTTCCGTGAGAAGAAAGCGAGCGGACTCACCAAATCCAGGGCTGATCCTCCGCCCAAGTACTCCATGATAATCCATAATTTTGTGCCCTGTAATTTTGAAAGAACAACATCAGCACAAAAAAACAAAAAAAACAAAAAAAATGTTAAAAAACCCATTAAAAATCCAAAAATTTAAAATTAAAAAACACGGTATATACCATTTAAAAAAAAAAAAAAAAAAAAAAAAAAAAAAAAAACAGTCCTGCAAATCTCTCAATTATGTTAAAAACATGGACAACATTAAATTCAGACAGCAAATGTAGCATTACATAATCACTGAGACTGCATTCATTTAGTCTGATTTGGTATTGGAACCTCATCTCAGTTCATACATAGGAATATCAGCCCCACATCCAGGATTTCTACAATTCCCGCCCCCAAGACAGAGAAGCCAATCACAGGACAGTTACATTTCATCTCAGCCAACTGAGCCTCAAACAACTGGGTCACAAACACACACCCAACAAACGACTGAGAACATGACTTCCCATGCGACTTCACTAATGCATAATTAATTTTTTTTGTTAAAGGGCTGTGTGAGAAGTGAATAGCGAGAGGGAGGGGCCCCAGTTTGCAAGTAAAGCCATCAGTCCTCAGCAGGTATGAGTACTGAATGTCCACAGAAATCCTCCATGAACATTAATTCAGATCACACTCTTTGGCTAGCCGCCGTCACAAATGTGTGCGCAGGAGAAATGGGAACACGGGTTCTAGGCAGGGGGAGCAGAACCCGTGATGTGCAGCCTGACTCATGGTAGCAAGTATCAGAGCAGGAAGGAGATGCTGTGGGGATTTTCAAATCAGCAGTGAAGGAGGAACTGGAGGGGTAGTGATCTTTGGACAAAGGCTCGTTAATAATGCCTGTGTGGCACGATGACGTCATCTGGGCAGATAGGGAGACCTACTGGGACAACATGCCACAAAGTTCATCCCACGTCAACACTCAAGTTTATCTTTGCAGTTTCACAGTAAACCAATGCAACAGTGACACCGGAGTTGTGACGGGGTGTGAAATGGTGTACAGTTGTAGCATCAATAAGGAAAGAGGGAAGTCACAGAGAATGAAGTCCCACAAAATTAACGTCAGAGTTAGTTCAGTCTGACCTCAAAACCTTCTGGTGTCAAATTATGGCCCACACTCCTTTTTAAAACAAGGCAACGTGGAGCAGTAAGGAATTCTCATGGGTCAGAGCTGCAGAAAAGCTCCAAACCAAGGAAAGGCAGAAAGACAGGAGATGAAACAAGATAAACGTGAACCTGAACGGCCCTGCTCAACCAACCTACAGGCTGGGCTACAGCACTGTCAGATGTCTCCAGCTGGCCCTTTAGCCCTACATGCCCCAATGCTGTAAACTGAACAGATGATTCATGCCCACATTTCTTCTTAAAATGGCTCTTTAACATGTCCAAGCATTTAAAAAAATCCAAAGCAAACATTTACTAAACATCCTCATCACACAGAGGCGTGACACAAATTACCATAAATATCGTGGATGCGTTTAATTAGTATGGCAACATGGAGTGTGTGAACCACCACAGAAATGAAAATACATCATTTCGGAAAGCAGGCATAAAAACACAGCTATTTCAGACGTGCCGTAATAACAAAGCATATTAGTTCAGTTATTACAGCAGGCCTATATTTGTCTTTGCAGCAGGACAGGTCAGACATGCACTTCTATGACACACACACACGCACACACACACACACACACACACACACACACACAAACAAACGAAGCTGGACTTGAACTTGTACCAGATAATGACAGAACTTTCCAGAATAGTAAAGAAACTAGAGTATAGACAGTTCTGGAAATTGACCCATCTGAAGCAGAGGGTAGCCCAGCCACTTTCTGTGTGGCACAGAAACTGACCCAGGGATGACCCTACGGTACCACTGACCATCACCCCTCCGCCATACAGAACCACAGACAAGATAGACAGGTGCCCTTTTGGTAAAGATTGAAGACTTGGAGAGCAACTGCCCCAGGGGTCGAGGATGAATCATTTATTATCCTGTGTTTGCTAAAAGCCGCAAGGGGGCTAAAACTGGCACTGGCATGCAACAGAGATGCAGGCGTCTGGCGTGAGAGCGCAACACGGCAGCGGGGACACGGAGACGGCGTGACGACCCGTCAGCTGAGTTCCGGAGCACGACACAGCTCCTTTAGGTTCGCTGTGAAACGATGCATTACAGACACACGTTGGACTAAAATGTCTGGAGACAGCGAGTGCGGTTCGTCACAGAAACGCCTGTGGTGAGCTGCTGGGCTTCCCTGCTTTTTATCTGCTGAATTAAATGAGAGCTCTGCGTCACTAAAAGTTGCACCTGTAAAAACCAGAAACCATGGTCTCATCTAAAAAACAGACTTTGGCCAGACTGAAGATGATCCACTCTACCATCTAAAACAAACATTCTGGGAACACACTCCTCTTATAAAATTAACTAGCTGACATCCTGTGTCCTGCATCTCTTGCCTCTGCCTTCCACATGAAGGTGATGCATTTGAATTGAGACCACACCCACATTACCTGTGCTTGGTCCAGGGCAGGCCTGACAACATCTCCTAAAGGTATGCCATCCTGCCACTACATGATCTCAGCAACTAAGTGAACAACCACAAAGATCTGAAAGTCTGCAGTGACCTTATCCACAAAGCAGTTTTACTGCACCAATGCTCACCAACCACACACATAGGAAGAGTGGCTTTTTATACACACACACACACACACACACACACACACACACACCTCCATTCAAACCACTCCAGGAGACATCTTCAATTAGCAGCTTGTGCAGGTAGGTCTTACCTTCAGGTATGATCCGTAATACTTGGTTACAAACGGACTGTCACACTGACTCAGCACTGTGATCTCCTGCTGAATGTCCTCAATCTCGTCCTCCGCCTCTTCTAGGTCGATGATTTTTATGGCCACAACTTTCTGGGTTCGATTGTCGATGCCTTTGTACACCTCTCCGAACGAGCCCTTGCCAATCTTCTCTAGCTTGGTGAACAGCTCCTCAGGGTCCGCCTTCAGATTCTGTGTGTGTGTGGGGGGTTACAATAGGTTATGGGATTCATGAACGCTAAAAAAGGGGAAAAAAACGCATTTCCTTTTTACGCTAAATCACACGATTAAGATACATTAAGGCAAATGTTTCATTATGAATTATAGTTCTTAATGAAGAACAAATGAGTTGGTGGGGACACTTGCATCTGCAGGTGTAACACAGGTACACACCTTCAACACCCACGGTCTGAGCAGCCCAATGAAAACCAACCCTGACACATTATTCCTGCCAATTTTTCCAGCAGAGAAGCAAGTTAGCAAAATAACTAAGTCTCTAAGAGATGCAACACTTACAACGCACACACCAGTGTCGTCTTTTTAGTGTTATTTTGGTTTAGGACAAATGTTATTGTGCGGACAGCGAGAAGCCTTGAGTTCATAGCAGACAGGAGAAGCTGAACACACAGTGTAGACAGGAGAGCTTCACAGATGGGCAGTAACCCCCCCCAGAAGAACCACCAGTGGAGGCTCCACATGGTTAGCCCAACGCTGCCAGCTTCCCCAGCCTGGAAACACATGACTTCAATCCCGCCAAACTGCGAAGAACCCCTGCAGCCAGTGCCGATTCAAGGTGCCCTCTGCAGATGGCACAAAAACGGACAGCAGATGCCAGCCAGCCAGCCCATCTCCATGAACCCTACACAGTCTGGCAACTGGTGACGATGAATTCACCAACCCAGATCCTTCATCCGCGGACTGGGTGAGCTTCACGAGTTGGTATAATCAAAACGTGCTTCTAGTTAGTCCGCCGTCATTTTTAATTTTGCACAAAGAGTACACTCTTTACCAACCTGTCTGTCTAACACAGCACTGGGTAACCATGACGACACACTCTATAAAAACACGTTTCAATGAGGTAGATGCGTGCCCTTGCGTGACTCATGGATAGAACAGCTGTGATCTGGAACTCTCTGAACATTAAATGAATGATTAACACAGCAGTTATGCACTAAAAGATCAATGGTCTGCTGGGAAAATCTGAGTAAACAAAAAAATCCCATAATTAGCTAAAAGTTGACAAATCTCAGTTTGGTAGTATGAACTGCCAAGGAATTACTATATGACTTAACGTTTTTTGACAGTCCATGAAATAAAGTTTGCTATACTTTAATACCAGTAGCTTTGATAGGGATGTAACAACATCGTGCCACAATACCCACAATACATCATGATGCAAAATGAGCAACGACGTGCATCGTGAAGGCGACAACATGCACTGTGCCGCACGCTTGCCATGCGACTAATCCGTATTTTATGTTGTCATTTACGACGCCACCACGGTGAAAAGCCCCGCCCGCTGCCTGTGAAGAGGGAACACACACTGGCATTGTTTTTGCTGCAGAAATAAAGATGTTTTTCATTAGTATTTTGTTTTGGATATCGCAAGAAAATTGAACCGTGAACCCAGTGTCATGTATGACCCGAGCGCATCGTGACATCCCTAAGCCTTGTGCCTGTGGACGACCACAACCATGACTGGCGACGTGAACATCCTGTCTGTCATCTTGCAATAGTGGTAGATTAAATGAAGACAGGAATTAAAAGTGAGCCCACTAGCTCAGGTTTTGCACACACGCGCACACACACACAGTTTAAGTGAACCTTGTACCACACTCCTCCAAAGTGGCCGAGGTGTGACATGTCTGAACAGAAATCGGGAATTGGGAAGGGGTTTCACTTGGCCGCAAAGGTGAGTTTGAGAAACCAAACAACATGCTCCTATCAGCAGATACAGGCTTGCCAAGGAAATCCAACCTGATCAACTTCCTATCCTGCAGCCAGCACTGCAGTAAAACGTCAACAGTGTGATACTGTTGGGTGTGTGTGTGTGTGTGTATGGACAGGGGGACAAGAGTCGATTCCTTAAACTGGTTTTTAACAAGCTAACCTTTGACAAGGACACCGGCTACACAACCAAATTCGTCGCGATCCTATGAACCAGCAAATTAGGGTCAGCTGACAGAAGGCTCGCGGAGCAACGTTAGCGTCGTATTGCTGCTTATATTTAAAAGGACGCTATAACTAACGGTGACGGTGTTGCGCAACACTGTGAACCCTGCACTGGTTTTTATAGCCTTGCAAGTTTATACAGCTTATCTAGCGATAACAGACGGGGGTGGAAACTGTACGGGCCCTTTCTGAGCACCAGCAAGATGTTCCATACTTCCTAGCTGCACCTCCAAACCTTCCTCAAACCTGTCAATTTCTCAGAAAACCTATTCTGCAGGAGTGCTGCTGAATCAACAGCAAACCTGGCAGAACACACACTAGGAAGGCGTGCCACACTAACACTTATACGTCTTGTTATTCCAACTAATGCTAACAAAAAAGCTGGATGTCACCCGCTTTAAACAAACCAACAGTGACTGAAACTTTTGCTTCACTGACGTAGCTCTGCCCACAACGTCTTAGTGTTCACAGCCTCCAGCTGTCAAGCAGCGAGATCGGACGGAAGCACAACACAAAGGTCGTGGAGCAGTCCCTTGGGAACAGCAGATCTCATCTAGAGACGCACATGTTCCTCCTGGCAGGATAAATTCAAGGATGGCAACAAGGGCACCTTAACAACACAAGGCGTCTGACGTAACTGCAGAGTGTCAAGAACCACCACATTTTCCTTGTGAGAAGAAACAAAGGAGGGGGCACCCAGAGCCAAGGCACACCACGACGGTCCTTCTACGGTGCCAGACTTCTCTCCCTTTTCAATTTCTGTCAACGTTAACATAACAGAAGCTGGTGAGACGTTACATGGAGGGGTTCTTGGTTCTGCAAACTTATAAGATACTTTTGATTTTTAAAAAGTACTTCAGCGTGTTTGGTTTTGCCACACACACCCCATGTCTTAAGGGAAGCTGTTAAAATTGGATTTGTAGATCTGCTGAGGGCGAATGGCTTTTTCCATCAACCCATCTCAGGTACCCAACAAAACCCCAACATTACTGCCTCATCACAGGCCCTAAACAATGCACGCACTGCTGTGGTCACTGAACGCTGCAGATGGTCTCATCACTGAAAAGCGAGCTAATCATTGTCTTACTGGAAACTGCGTTCTTCTGTCTGTAGGAACAGTAGGCTCTTCATGAGCCGTAAGCAGTCTGCAGTAACAGGTGTGTCTTTCAAAGGCAGACCCCACAAAAGATGGCTTACCGAGGCAGGCAGGTGGCTGACACGCTCTGTCATGTATTCAGGCACCTTGACCAACGACCTTCCAACTGCAAGGTGCAAGGACAGGCGTAGGCCCAGACACCTTCACGTCACCCACAACTACAACTCCAAGTGTAAACATGAAACAACGTTATCGCATCGTCCGTGCTGCCCACTGTCGCTCACCAATTTTGAGGGGGAGGGCATATAAAAACCTCAACTAAGCCATTGTAAAAACACTTCCAAGGTGGATTCTCTACACAGATCAAGGTCTTGTTCCCCAAAACCTTCATCAGTTCAAAGCCACTTACACACATCTGGCTCAGGACCATCTGTGCAAATTCAGGAACACTTAAAAGAGCATTTTAACCTTAAACATTATGATGGAAATTATAAATGGTCTTCAGAATTCATTAATGTAGAGCAAATATCAAAAGGTTACATTTCTGTCCTCTGGGGTTTTGTTAGACAATCTTGCTGGTGGGATTTGCTGTGCAAGTTTTAGAGAGTCATGCTGCTTGCATTTTATACGCTGAGGTGTTGTCACACGGTGGGGCAGCAAACCAGTTATACTGTTCAGTAGTGTGGGTCTCACCTTGTGCGCTCTATACTGGTTTCAAAGGTGAAAATGACATCTGTAAGGACACCAATTCTCTTCAACATGTCACTTTTTAGGGTCTAAAATCCAAGCAAGAAAGAGCCTTTTATCTAACAAATTTCAAGTCTAAACTGTACACTCACAAACTTCAGCTTCCACAGGGGGGGGAAACCTATCCATAGTGACAGAGGAGATTTTCCCTACCCGGAACCCCTGTGTCCCACCCATGCTGAAGAGGCCTGTTTCAATCTCCATCTCGTATTCGTGTGTTGGGGGGGGGGGGGGGTCATTTTGTCATTATACTCTCTTTTCTTTTTTTTTTTTTTTTTTTTAATTTACCTTTTTACCTTACCCAACTGTACCATGTCTGTCATATCTTTAAGGAAGGTTTTTTTTTTTTTTTTTTTTTTTTTAAACTTGCAACAAAAGCAGACTTTAGCCGATGGCACTACCAGCTCATTTAACAATCATTTACACATTTTCACACAGCAGATCATTTACAACAGCCAAACGGAGAGGGGGAAAAGGACAAAGTGAACTGCACAAGAATGCCACCTTTGGAACATTCCATAAAGCAGCTCTACATACACTCAAATTCATTAATCAGCTCGCCGAGTGGCACTGCTGAAAAACTTGGAGTTAAACTCTCAACCTTAAGTTGACTTGAAGAAGTTACAGTCCTTTGTGCTGCCTCATATTTAACTGGTATTGCTTAACCTGTAACCAACTGATTACATACAGCAGCCTGTATCTAACCTACATCAAAATTACTAGTCAGATATTACTACAGAGAGTCCAGATGGGAAGAGGTTTATCACCACCTGTAAATTGAGCATTAAATGTTTGTCTTTGTCACGATCCTTTCTAAAGACACCTGAGACAGGCACTAGTTATTCTGCCATTTGTACAGTTTTACGCCGACAAGTAATCATGTTTTCCTCACGGCTTCGGCTTCCTCTGAAAACCCTCGCAATTGTGCTTGCCTAATCATCAGGTTTGCAGACCGACACGCATTAGATCACACATGCAACACTGTCTCCTCAAACAGGAAACACACTAGAGGCTTGCTTCTGATTGGCTGAGATCTGTACACGTGCATGAAATGACCAATCATTAACCAATACCCAAATTAAGGTTTGATCTGAGGACTGCACTTCAGATGGTTGTATTCATAAGTTCCTTTGCCCTGTTACCGAACTCTAAAGCTATCCAGATAATAAATACGTCAACAGATTCATACCTGTAGTGTTATTTATACAGGGCTTTGGTACTTAGTATTATCTGTATTTTTCTAACAATTTTATGTTGTTATATTGGTATTGTGTGTATTCTTATGCTTTCTGAAGCACTCAGGCAAGTTTGTAGTTGCTGTCAGGTGCTATATAAATAAACGACGTGATTTAATTTGTAAACAGTGCCACCCCATCTGTGACCTGCAAACCTATGCCTTTGTTAAAGAAAAACAGCAGGCTGTAGAAAGGCTAACGTCACCCAGAGGGGCTCACGACAGCTGTGGGTTACAGCAGACTCATCAACACCTAACAGCCGACAATCCTGAGACATCATTAGTGACATCATTAGGAAATCCACGGACCACAAGTCTCAAAGGTCAGCAATTACACGGCAGGATCCCCATCCACTGGTCAGTCTGCACCATGGAGGACTCAGGCAGATAACACGATGACAACAAGCATGTTTGTGTGGTAACAGAACACCTGTAAGTGATGTCTACTGACATTTAGATAGCACAATCCTTCCAGGAAACAAATCCACATCTATATTTTCATTTCCTCTCCTGGGTGTTGGGAGAAAAGGAAAAAAAAAAGCTTCTTCCAATATCAACAGTCCAAGTCGCTGCCGCCCCTGTCCAAACATAATGACTGACCGGCTGACTGACCTCAATACTGCAGCTTAAGTCTTCATCATCACTGGAAGCACAACGGTGGCTTCAGTACATAGACCGGTAATGTGCAGAAAAAGAGAAACTCCCAAAAGGAAACTCCCAAAAAAAATAATAATAAAATAAACTCCAGCACACTCAACAGCACAAGTCATAGCACTACAATAACGTTTCACACTTTACACAAACAAGACCGAGTTTTAAACGCTGCCGATTCTTGGTGAATAGCGCCTGATCCTTGCAGAACCTCGCAGCGCATTAAAGCACGCATTCTGCTGCTGGCAAAACGAAGGCAATGTTTAGTATAGGAGGGGGATAACCATTTATTTATTTTGGCTGGATTTAAGGAGTTACTGATGTCAAAATGCTCTTCTCCTTTCAAATTCTTACTTATGGGGCCGGGGTGTGAGCGCCTGTGACTCGGAGCTGATGTTAACACCTGGGTGGAGTTATTCGTATTTGCGGAAATGTGCAGCCATATGCATCGTATTCAACCCTGCCGTTTTCCAAGAGATGCCATCAGAGTGGTCAGTGTATAATTAATTAACATTATATCTGCATCGTCGGTGTTATAATCACCACTGCATTTATACTGGGAGCCCCGCAAACTCAGCTGTTTCCGCACACAGCAATACACGAAGCTGGTTAACCAGCACGTCACTCCCCACACATACCCCCTAAAGCCAGCCTCTTTGGGTATGCTGCTTTGATTGCTGGTAAAATTATTTCCGAATAAACCATGCACGCTGAATTATGCGAAACCCAACATATTTATTATTAGATAAGCGTGCTATTGATAAATCCCCCACCCTCCATTGCCGGGCCTGAGCCGAGCAGCGTAATGTCGGGCTTTGTAAATGTGGCACACTTAACAAACACAAATGTCGGTCGTGCATGGGGATTAAAGGTGAAAATGCCTTACCTGCATCCCTGGCAGGCCGCTCTGAACCGGGGAATGAGCCATGGCGTCGGGCGGGCTCCGCCGGAAAAACACCACCGATCCTAACGCAAAATTACAATCCTGAAAAGCACCCCTAATCTCCTAACCCGGACCGGACCGCCGGCCTCACGGAGCCCAGAAAACGGGGGATCGGGCGCTAAGTGCGCACAAACGAAGCCCAGCCGCGACCCTCCCGAAGCGCCGTGGGAACACCGTGTTCCGAGCGCCTTGCTCTTTTGGATCCAGACCAAGCGACACAACCGCACTGCGGTCTGAAAGAGCGCAGAAACTGCGCGAAAATCCCCAGCGAACCGCCGTTTAAAACGCGAACGATCTACGCGCAGATAAAATGCGCCGAAGTTAAGTTCGCAGGCATTTTACTTTTATTTATGCACGCTTAAACTAAAGCAGGCTTTTGCGTTAGTGCAAGCCTGCCCTCCGTGGACGCGTCGCCGAGGCGCGTGTGTGTGCGCGCGTGTGCCCGTGTTCCGCGCCGCACGAGCCGCCGATCCCGCTGATGCGCCGCCGGCACGCGGGCGATTGCAAAACAAAGAGTTTTAAACCTATAACGTTATGCTACCCTCTTCACTTTGCGTGCATGCCTTCCGCCATCTTCTCAACGCTGTCACTTCGACATCAGGGCGGAACCGAGCCACTGACACTTCTGAAACTGCAGGGGGAGCAAAAGCCGAAGTGTTGCAAGTCGGTCCCCGGCTCCGGTGCCACGCCGAGAGCACTAACGGGGCGTCGGGCTGATGCGCTTTGTCCCATCTTATTTTAACCAACCTAGTTAGGCGTGCCTTTTGTCTGTGCTGTAACACCATACAGCACCCAATTAAACCTCAGACTCTGGAGCTTTTAAAAAATATTGTTCACATTCCGTGCAGACTTCGTTGCTTAAATAGAAATGCTTTGACTGTAATAGTTGCCATTAGTTGAGGTGGGTTGTAAAAGAAAAGCAATAGTTACTGCAACAGCAGCGTGTGAAGTTTCTGTTTCTTTCTGTTCACGAAAAATAAGTAAATATGAAAACTTTTTTCATCAGTTATGCTGTAGCGACCGCTGGGGGTGTCAACGGGTCGGCGGCACCTCGGTCCGCTACAATACTTCAAATTTACTACAACTTTAGGTTGGGAGTACTAACTGTCCATGGAAGTATTACAAATAACGTGTAATAGGACCTCTTTGGTCTGGATACATTACCTCAGTGTATAATTCAAAGGGGTCTGGCCCTTAAGTCCAGACTCACTTAAGGTTCTGGGGTCAAAACCATGGGGATCTTACCTCTTGGCCAAATTCCTAGTCAGGATATTTTAGCAAAACCCAACATGTGAATAAGGCTGAATTGCCTGTTTTTTTATCCAATATGTTGTGTGAGATGGGGGATTGTGTGTTGTATTGACAGTGAAGGTGGTTTCCTACACACAATGTGTTTTGCATGTAACCAATGAGTGTCTTGCTGGGAAGTCCTGTCATGCTTTCAGAGTTGTGGGTTCCAGTCCAGCCTCCACCGCTAAATGTGAGGAGTTTACATCTTCTCCTGTTGTGCAATCATTCTCCAGGTGCTCCACAACCATCCCCAAAGTCTTATGAATGAGTTAAACCAAGATCTCTCAATTGCTCTTAGTAAGTGTGGTTGGTCCATGTTATGGGTAGACACTGAATCCAGGGTGTCACCAGAGATTCATTTGAGCTCCACCTACTACATAACCTAGATAAGTTGCTTGAAAATAAACTAAAGTTACACAACATTGCATTTAAAATGTAATTTCCACAGATACTATAGTGGCTGCAGTATGCAATACTGCTGCTTTGTACCTCTGAGATTGCGGGATTCGTTCTCATCTCAATTCCACATATGTAAAGTTTGCACGTTCACCACATGACTGCTGGCTTCCTGTGTCCTTCAGTTTCTTACCATAGTCTGAAGACAAGCAGGTGTACCATAAACGGGCCTTGTGCTGTGGCCAGTGCTGTTATGGTGGGTTGGCCTGTCCAGGGTACAGTCTCCCTTATTACACACAACAGGGATCTATTCACAGCCAGCATAAAAATATAAATCTAAGCAGCCAGAGAAATCAATGAAGGAGACACCCTGGTATGGCACTGAAAACAAAGTACAGGGTACATTTTACTGTAACTTGGAGACATTTATTCAGTTTCTTTTCCAACAAACCAAACAGCTTAGTTGGTTATATTTACATTTCTCTATCCAGTAATAATGAATTTTAAACTTCAGTCAGTACCTATTTTGTAAAGGTAAGAGCCAATTTAATTTCTGGTTATGTAATACACTTGCTTATGACTCATTTCCAATTATATCAAGTTCAAAAATTTTTAAATGCAATACAGTTACTCTCTACCTGAATTTTAGTACTGACAAAGTCAATGTAAATCTGAATTACATAAAAGTTACAAATGATAAAAAAAAAAAAAAAAACACAAGAACAATCACTACAGATGAACTTCCTTTAATTACAAATGCAAGTTAAGTATGTCCCTTAGTCACCATAGTGGACGTGGGGGGGGGGGCACTTTGGCATTACTACATAGTGGAATGCTAAAGCTGTGAGCAAAGAAAAGTGAAACCTGGTATTAAAACAGTAACCATACCATTCTTTCTGAATTACAATTTCATACATAGAAATTAAAAAGACTTTTGCTCCTATTCATTTCCTTCAAGCATGGAGTCATTTGCTCCAGTTTGTATGGAAACGCCTGAGATACCACTGTAGGAATCTCCATGTACCCAGATTGACATTTGGACTATAGTTTTCTTCCCATTTCCCAAGACCAGTAGCTCATTTACAATTTACCCTCTTTTCACTCGCTTCAAGAAAACTTTCTAATCTGAGTCACATGTACATAATAAACAGGGAAGAAATTCTGTTGGAGGAAAACCGTTCAGGGATCATATCTTGGTTTGTTTGTCTTCAGTCTTGAGCTCCACTGAATTCTTCCTGTCCGTGTGAAGTTCATCCTTTCCCTTTTTGTCTTTCTCGTCCATTTCATTCCCTTCACCCGTGAAGAACTGGGCCTCTATCTCCGAGGGGTCCACGTAGGTATAGAAGTACGCCATGACAGAAAAAATAATGCACACCACCACCAGGAGACAGGCAAAGAGGATGTATTCTGCCCACTGTGGGTACAAACACACAAATGTAATTATGACTGAAAGCAGCTCTGGGCAAAGCTTACATGGCGTGTTGAAAAATTAGCAAATATACAGAAATATTTCTCAGTAGACATCTGTGCCTTATACTCTTAGTTCATAGACAGAACTGTTTTTGGCAGTTCAAGATGCTCTCATGAAATACAAAATGTATTTCCCACCTCCACTTGTGTCTCAGCATAGCAAACTCAGGTACCGTTCATCTGGCCAAGGTGGCAGTTTAACAGGTAGCCACACCTGTGCACACTCACCTGCTCTTGTATTGTTGCTGCCTCGGCCACGATCAGCACAATGATGTTACCCACAGCAACGGTGAACAGCCAACCAGCCTGGAGCACGGATTTCATGTTGCTTGGTGCCTAGAAGTGACACAGCCGCAGAACTGGCATGTGAGGATGCAGTCCAGCTGTTCAGCTAGGGGCAGAAGTTTGGGCCAGAATTCCTGTCTAGGGCAGACTTTCCAGTTAAATTCATTAATACTAGAGGCAGTTCTTTCTCTACCCATGAACACACAAGGGACAACATCTGCCCGAAGGAACGACCAAGAGCATCGTACCTGGGAGTATGAAAACTCCAGACCTGTGACAGAAAACACCACTTCCCCTGTGGTCATGATCAGGTACTGAGGGATCTGCCAGGCCATGTGGACGGTGTTGGGCTGGATGTCTTCTATGCCAATAATGGTATTGCACTGCACAGCAGGCGCGTCGAAAAACACGTCAGTCAGAGAGAACGCAGCAGATTGGCAACACGTCAGCATTACATGCAATCCAACTTACATCTGGTTGTGTGCTGGGAATGAGGAAGGTAAAAGAACTTCCAAACCCAAAGTTCTGTGAGAATGTACAGGTGAGTCCCGTGGAGAAGGCTACATTAAATGTTGTCCTGGGGGGGGCAGACACAGACCTTTAGTTTTGATTCATTATCAATAGTCAATGGTAAATACACCAGTACTCTGAAAAGAAAAACCATATACACAATTATTATATTTAGTAATCATAACAGAACGTACTTTCCTTTTGGAAACAGAGTGTAATTAGAGACTTCCAAAGGCTGAATGATCCCGAAGTCCGTCTCGCCAGCAGATATATTCACTGCAGCATTGAAGCCATTCACAAATCTGTGTGTCAAGGAGATGCGAGTGCATAAACTGTTATTTTGGCTCATGGTTTTAACAGAGTCATTAAATTCCAGACGACATGCAATGTGCCCCGAGCTCCAACACAGCGGTTGAGTCGGGTGTTGCACCTGATTGCATTGCTTCCTTGTTCTGGTTTGGTAGTCAAATCGTCAATCTGTGAGGGGGGGGGGGGTAGGCTATTAGATACATCTGTGTGATACTCATTTCTTTTTCTTTAAAGAGCAAGTTGCAATTTCACATTATGTTCTTAGTTCCACATATTTAATCTACCATTAACCTACACCAGTAGCACTTGCAAAGTACAGAATAATGCTTTTATTACAAAGAAGTCCTTAACATAAAAAACAGCTCATAAGTATTATGGTTTACACACTAGTTAGTTAAAACTTATTTAAAATAACACTTTTGCTTTGCTTCTGCAACGTGAAGCCTTCCCTTTTTATATGGGATCAAATGCACTTGTATACCTCCACCTGTTGTCCAACATGAGCTGGTAAAGGTCTAAAAAAAACACATCCTGCTTAGGCATAAACAAGCATAGTAAAGGTGCTTACCAAATGAGAATTTGTGATATCTGGAGTTATCAAAAAAGTCTGCCGAATTCCTGTTTCCAAACTGAAAACCTTTGCAGGATTTTCATTAATGTTGACTGAAATGGCATCTTTGTCAAATAGCAGGTAGTCTGCAGTGGCCTGAAAGTGATGAAATCAGATGGTTTACACTCCTTTGAATTTAATTTGTCATTAAAGCAATGAACTATACAGCTAAAGGAAACAGGGTCCTCTTGTGGACAGTTTAGGAAGTGCATGCCTACAAAAAGCTCAGTGGAACCACAGCATTGATGCAATATTGCATAGACAGGGTTCCAAACTGCACAGGTAGAACAAAAGAGCCAAAATGCATGCGTTTTCCAGACTGCAAGCATACCTTGAAGGCTTCTATTTTGAATGGTTCAGTATTGTTGAGTTTGACAGTCACAGTTGTGTCTCTCAGGTTCAGGAACTTCACTTGGCCTTGGGAGGATGATGGGAAAGTGGGCAGGGTTTTCTGGAACAGCACAGTGAAAACAGCGAGTTGGAACAAACGTGCCCCGATTTACGACCGATAGAGTTTCTGCAGCTGCAGCACATTAGGTGTCTAAAGGTCTCCATCCCACAGAAGTTACACAAGATCTCCCCCACCCATCCAGATCAGAGAGATTGTTTCAACACCAAACTTGGATTCACAAAATATGTACTACTAAGAAGGGTCAGAGGTCAGCTGACTCCAAGATCTCTGGGTCAGCAGCGGGCACCTGGCTCACTTACATCGATCTCAATCTGTACGAGAGCTGCCGCAACAAATGCTATCCCGGCTAGAAACATGCCCACTGTCATCTTCCTCAGGGGCCTGCGGGAGGAAGGGTGCACCAGTCACCAGGACAGCGTTACGCCAACACCTGTGCCAGCAATGCCCCAGCCCAGCGGTTCTCAGACACCACAGGGCCTGTCATGCGGACTGAGTGCTACATTCTTACGTTTTCTTTTTACACTTGAAAGCCACATCCTGTTTAGTCTGGCTGTGGCTTTTTACATGTACTTTTGCTTTTACTTGTGTCTGGATAAGGGAGGAAGGCTTACGTGAAGTTCACGTGGCACTTCTTAAGAAGTGGGTACACCACGCTGTCCATAACAGGCACCAGCAACAGGATCAAGATGGGATTCACAGTCTGCAACAAAAAAATAATATTTCCTCACACCGTTTGTACAGATCTTTTAAAAGCCCAATCTGAACCACGCACACGCACTGTATAAGGATAGGCTTCTGGTCTTGACGTGCACGTACCTGCATCTGATCTGGCTGAATGGTCATCGCCCCCTGGTGGGAGAGAGGAGAAGCACAAGCCAATCAGCACAGCGAACACATGACAGAAGACGCTGACGTGAGCCAGCGTGGTGAAGAAATTTCGCAGTTACTCACAAAGTCTCCGTTCATGGTGGTAGCTTGCAGAGTCCATCGAGATCCCTGGTGAAGAGGAGGAGAGTTTAAGACACTTCTGACCTTTAACTTTATTCAATAATAACAACAACACTGAAAACAATACATTTTATTCATAATGGGCCCCTTTCCAGCACTCAACGTTGCCATACAGAAAAGAAAAAACAAAGTGTCACAAATGACAAAATTCATTATAAGCATGATCAAGAATCACAATGAAACACACTTGTAAAGTCCAAAAGACAGAATCAGGCTTAGCAGAGAAGTTGTGTATCGTCAGCATAGCAATGAAACTGAATACCAGATTTCCTGAAAATATTACCAAGAGGAAATGGGTGAATGAGAAATGAAAGAGGGCCTAAAACAGAACCACAGTTAACAGGAGTAAGAGTTCAACAGAACAAAACAAGTACGATTCGAAAGGTATGAAGTCAACCGGGCAAAACAAGTACCTGCAATACCGATGGCAACAATCTCCAAAACAGGTAATAGTTTTAGTGTCTTGAACTGCCAAATACAAGGACGTAACCTGGTAGCATCTTGGTAATAAATTTAGGAGCCCTCATCCAAGTAAGATGAACCAATGCATGGACGTTACCTGCTGGTCAAACAGCGTCCAGAACATCGGTAGTGGGATATACAGGAAAAGGACTTTCAGCACCATCTTCACCTGAGCGATGAGAAGTTTCTAGAAGGGCACAGAAACAGGACTGAAGGTGAGACTCCTGAAAATGCCACGCCTGGGAAGAGCAGCGGAGCGTAAAACTTACATCGTACTTTTCGTCCGCCCAGTCCATCCAGTGCTCCCTCTTTGGAAACTTGCTGCTCCTGTGTCTGAAGCGATTCTTCAGCGCAAACTGAGAAAAGGCAAGATGATAATGTGCCGATTTTGTTATATGAACAACAATGCGCAGTTTTATCCATCAAAGCTAGTGAACACGTTTCATAATGCATTAAAAAAAAAAAAAAAAAAAAAAGGTAAAACAGCTGGAAGCTATAGATGCACAGAGGTTAACATCGCTGTATTACATGAAGTTAAGACAATGTGCTGTGGTGGAACACGTACCCCGATACATTTGCACACTTTCAACATGATGTTTCCTTTGGGTTCGGCCTTGTAGTACATGCTGCTACCAACAATGAACACGACTGTGGGGAAAGGAGAGGACGGAACACATTCGGATCATTCTGCGACTGCATGTGTGGCTGGCAGCAAACAAAGGCCGGTGCGTTTACATTTGTTAAAGCACAGTGGATCACAGGCCCAGGGTGGGCGACTTACTGAGGGCGACAAACATGAGGGCAGCAGGGACGCCGAAGGCCAGGGGGTAACATTTCTGCTTCACGACACCACACTCCTGGGCTGGTGGAAGCAAGGGGAAAGCAGGAGAAGTAAAACAAGCAAGCAAGCAAGCAAGCAAGCAAACAAACACAGTCATTCCATCTGATTGGCTTCATTCCCCTGGTTTACACACCCTTATAGTTTATAACATTTTTTCTGTTAATTGAATAAACGAACCCTCCCGCTCCATCTACTAAATGCCAGAAAACTTTATGCCATCATGTGATGCACGGACAAAAGGTGTCAATAGGGGAGCGTGAACAGGTGTGCGGACTGTCCAGGGAAGGCGGCTCTCCTACCTCGGAGGATGGGAGTTATGATGGTGGACAGGAGGCTTCCTGCATTGATGGACAGGTAGAAGATTGAGAAGAAAGTGGTTCGCTGTTTCTCCTGCAGAAACAAGGTGAGAAAAGGGTTGTGCTCGGTTTACCATGGGTTGCATTATGAAGGCTCACTCGGCTTAAGAGCAGTTCCTACCTGGTGGTCCTGAAACTGGTCTCCACCAAAAGCAGCGACACAGGGCTTGATGCCACCTGTCCCGAGTGCAATAAGGAAGAGGCCCAGCATGGACAGGATGCTGAAGACAGGAGACATCAGAACAAACCCAAGTTTACAGGCACCTCAACCACCAAATGGGGTCATTTTTTAATGCATTTTGAAACACTAATGGCAACATGCCCTAGAAGGTATTTCAAAACTATTTATTGGGTTTCAGATTAATTTATTGCCTTGATGTTGTATCACAAAGCAATTATAGGTAATTTTTTAAACAAATCTTTCTTTAATATGTCAATCGGTTTCTAAACGTCACACAGACATTTCAAATCCAATTAACATTTTGAAACAGCCTGTGTATTTGTATGCATGTATGAATTTGTGTGCGCACGCACAGAGACAGATTCTCAATAACACACCATGTAAAATGTGTTCTATTTATTAGAGTACCTACATGCCCCCCCCCTTTTAAACAGGATGACCATGTTTGATTTTAAGGGGTTTCGATGAAACTGAAATGAATCGTGACAAATATGTTTAAATGTAACAGGCTAATTTCAGGCACTCACACATGAACAGTAATGTCATCCGGCGTTCCATCCTTATTTTTGTCCGTGATGTCATTTATGGCACTCACTGCCATGACAACCTGGCCGATGGTGTAGACGATGGACAGGTACACAATAGTCCTGGAGGTAACGTAGATGTTCAGGGTTTGCCAGGAGAGGCGTTGGCATTTTTATGGGCCTGTACGTCCAGTTACTCACTTGAACTTTCCGAGCCAGGAGTCGGCCACAATGGCCCCCAGGATTGGCGTAAGGTAGCACAGGGCCACAAAGGTGTGGTAGATCGAAGTGGCCAGATCATCGTCCCACCTGAGGAAGTACCTGAAGTACAGCACCAGCACGGCTGGAAAAGCAGAGGGGGTGGATTAGGTGCTTGGGATCAGGGCACTGACTCGGACCACGCTCGCGACACGCTTCTCACCTCGCATTCCATAGTAGGAGAACCTCTCACAGAACTCGTTCACCACGATAAAGAAAATGCTTAGAGGATAGCCCAAGACTTCCACCTGAGTCACAAACAAGAAAATCTCACAAACTCATGCAGCCTCCTGACAGGAGAGGATTTCAACTAAACATGTGACCTAAAGGCTGGACATGAAATACACAAATGTGTAGGTTAAACACACAAACATAAATCTTTAAAGTATGAAGTGCAGTAACTATTTTGCAGTATTTCAAAAATTAAAGGCATCAGTCTGATTTTCTTATCTTACACATTTTCCATGTGATATTCCAAGTGCTGCGTTTGCTGTAAAATCAGCTAAAATAATGTACCTGAGACTTGGGCTTCTGGGCTTCTTTCTTGTCCTCTGGGCACAGAAATGTCCGTTATTTTCAGGAAATGCACCACACAGTAACACCATAACTATGGACAGCCTAGTCTTACAGCCCTGACAGAGTTACCGTTCACACCCCAAAAGGAGCCTCGTGGGCCGATTCTAAGTGTTTCTGAGTTTGAAACACTTAGCTGTGTTTCTAAGACTTTCATGCCACAGACTAATTCCAGTGATAGTGAGGGCTGGACAGCAGGACCTGTCACTTTCCTCTCCTTTTCTCACTAAACATAAGTTTTGGAAAATAAAGGTCTTGGAGGACATCTCCCAAGTTTGAACACCCAAAGCCAGCTCTGCGTACTCACCTGGCATGGTGACAGCCTTCTGTTGTGTCCCTCAACCCCGTGTCACAAAGCGTCTCCTGCAAAGAGAGCATCAAGCCTTTGACAGTCCGACTTTAAATAGGCTCGGGGGGGTGGGGCTTTGCAGCCTTAGCAATCAGCACGCTAATTAGGCTCCTGTACCCTTCATGCCACGTGCTAGCTTTATTGCACCATGTTCAGGCACACACAGAGCGATAGGGGGTGGGTAGGGGACAGCAGGAGTGCCTCATGTCGACGGTGGGGGTGAGGATCTGTAAATCATTACTGGCAAGGCCCTGGGTGACACGGGGCATGCTCCGCCCAGTCAGCTTTGTCACCAAAGCCTTTCCATTGTGGTCCCCCTGTTTACAGCAGACTCCATTGAGCCTTCCTTTGTGAACCTGCTGTGTAACCCAAGGAGGCCGCTGGCCACTGGGATGATGGTTTTTGCAAGCCAGATATAGAAAAGTGCCTGTTGGAATAATGTGTTAAATGTATAGAGACAGTGCCTTTGAGCAGGTGAAACCAGGGAAACAGTTACGTAAACACACACTTGCATGTAGTCACAAAAAGCAGTGCGGAAAATAAACACAGCAAACAGAAGTGTTTTATATGATCTACAAGCTGAAGATGTAAATGCAAATAGCAGCTTTAATATACACAGAAAGGCACCCTGCCATGAAGGAGGAAGAGAAAACGCAGTCATTTTAACACTTCCTGCTCTTTAACTCAACAAAGACACAGGAGGTGATGTCAGGCACTGGGGAGACTCGCTCGCTGGGGTTCAAACAGCGAAGAGTATTTCCTGCTTGAAAATGAAACATGTGCAGGCCGCTCTGCGTTTCGCAGAGCAGAAAGTGTTTTCCTGGGGGTGCTTGCATTGCTGCACTGGGTACTCCTTACGCAGAACAGACAGGCAAAACCCACAGAACTAAAGCAAGACCAGTCACCAAAGGAGATAGAAACACAGATGGGGTGGTCTGAAGAAGTCTGTCACACACCTCACCAATCCCAACAAAGACTCCATTCCTCAGCCACACTAGCTGTTTACACACTTCTAAACTAAACATTAAAGTTAGGATCCCAGACGGCCAGCAGCACATCTCTTGTAACACCTTGGACAAGACATTAATGCTGTGCAGGACACTTACACAGCTGCAGGCCAACACACCCATATGATAACAGAAATGTCAAGTCGCTTCTACAACTGAACCATAACTGCAGGCTGCATTTTATAATGAAAATAGAAATAACCCCACACATTCATTTTAACAAGGTTCACCCCTCTTCAACTAACTTACATACTGACTCCTACCAAGGTCAGGCTTTAACGATCAAGACAACGAGGGCTTCCACCCTCCATTCAGGTAACAGGTAATTAATGAGCCATATAAGAACCAGCTGAAGCTGTGAAAACTCAGATTAAATCCTGTATACTTTCTCTCCTGTCGTCCTGCCCCCTGAGAGTAAATATATAGTCTCAGCAATTCTGATTTGGTTTTCTACATGAGCTTTGTCCCTGTTTGCCTGAGTGTGATTATTGAATGAGTGTCTTTATTATTGTTTGTAAATACAGACCTGAATGTTTTTTTCTTGAAATTTAGGCTATCCCCCACCAACTTAATAACTGTAGATCTATGATTGGGTCCTGTGGTGGGTTGGCGCCCCACCCTGGGTGTTCCCTGCCCTGTGCCCTATGTGTTCTGGGATGGGCTCCAGGCTTCCTGGCGACCCTCATCAGGAATAAATGGTATAGAAGATGATTGACTGACTGACTGACTGACTGACTGACTGATTGTGTCCTGTTCCTCTCCACCAGACTACTGTGTTCATTAGTGCCAACTTGAAGACCAGATGGTTACTGGCTCCTCTCAGCACATCTGGGTTATAAACAACATTTACACGCACAACTTGTATCACAATTAAAATAAAAGCAACAAGACACACTCATCAGTAAAACAAGCTGCATATTGAAACAATATTAAAATAGTCTTTCAAAGACATTATGCCACACACATACACACAAATATTTTCAGAGAAATTAGTAAATTTTAATTAAAAGAGTGGCATTAGGGAATATTGCCTTTTTAAATACAGCAGAACATTGACTCTGTATTAAATAAAAATAAAAAATCCTAAAGCTTCCCAAATATAAAAGAATTTTATTAACAATTAAACAGTAAAGTGTTGAAAGCTTTGTTCGACAGCCGATCGTCCACAGTATGTTATTAGCTCCAAACCCCGCTGCTTTGGCAAGAAGGATGGACCTCAGTTTTACAGTGTATGAACTGAAGGAGACAAATATTGCACTGCTAAAAAAGTAGAAGAATCGTGAGTCTGGAGACTGTTTTTGACATGTCCTTTTTACAACTGTTCTTCCACACACTCCAAGCAGATTGGAATGGAACCAAAAGCGTTGCAGGGAACATTTCCATCTGTAGGTATCACGCCACCCTGACCCTACATAAGGGTAAGCAGCTGGATAATGGATGAATGGATTCCAGTCCCATCAGATGCATTTGCTTGAAGTGTGTCCACATGTGCAGAATAAGGAACCACCGTGTGTGTGTGTTTGTGTGTGTGCTCTGCATTACAAATACTGTCCATTTAACACACTTCAGAGTAGAATGTCCAAGTACGTAACATACATTGTATATAATACACAGGAATGCAGTATATACACAACAGCAGTGAAAAAAAACATTTTAAACCTGTAAATAATACAGAAAAAACCAAAAGTGGCCAGAACTGAGAAACTAATTACATGCGTTTAGGGTTTATGGTCACAACAAGTAAATGCGATCATCTCCATAGGAAACACAGAGCAGGAATCCTGTGTAGATACAGCCTGGGAAGGAACATCAGGCTCTGAGTCCCTCGTTAAGAACTCCCTCTGATGTCTTCTTGTCATATTTTACCTCCTCACATCCCATTGCATCTGAGTATTTTAAAGCTTTTATCTTCACAAAGATAATTCTGGAGATTGATAAGTTCGGGCCTGAGGATGGACAGGTCAAAGGGCGCCACCATGGTTTCCCAGCATCCTCTGAGAGTCACACCAATGGCAGAGCAACGACATGGAGTGACCCCAGGTGAAGGAGTAGGAAGTAGATGGGGCAAAAATGTGTACTGGGGGGGCGGAGCCTGCCTCACACGACGGAGGAGGAGTTGGGCATGCCGTGGATGGTGGCACTGCTTGGCGTGCCGCTGATGGCATTGAAGATGTGCAGGGAGTCTGGAAGAGCATTCCGCACACTGTCCTCCACCACGCTGATCTGCAGTGCAGAAAGGGGCTGGTCATTAAGGAGAACAGCGGCGCCCCACCCCCCCAGAACACTGAATGAACACCGCTGTTGAAATCACTTTACCATCCGATCTGCTCACGGCAGCACAAAGGGAAGAAACAAAACGGCAGGTTATTTTCTCAGTTTGAACTGCTGTGTAGCATATATTATTAAAGTCAGTTTTTAAATAATGATTAAAAAGTTTGCAAGCAGGTAACATTGATGTGTGATAAAGACGATGTGCAGCAAAGGATCCGAGGTGTTGGTGGCCCTACCGGCTCGTGCATGATGAGCGACAGCTCCCTGGTCAGCTCCCGGTAGTTGGCCTTCATCTCGTCGTGGTACTCCTGTTGGTCCTCTTTGATCAGCCGCTCATTAATGGTGAGGCCCTGGCCACAGGCGTCCGCAAATTGCCTGTGCAGAGAGGTGGTTAAGCGGACGGCCAGCTCGTCACTTTTCACGCACGGGGCGATGCAGGGCTCCCTACCCTCGATCCGAGAACACACCACTCACCGGAACACCTCTTTTAGCTGCTTCACCTTGTTGTCAGGGTACTTCTTGTTGGTGCAGTCGTCCAGGAATGCCCTGGCGTAGGCTAGAGGGCCGGCATTCACCTTGGAGGGGGGACAAGCAACAGAGAGTCAGTACAGACTGGAAGGCAGCTGAATCAATCATGAATCTGTGGGGGGCTGGTTCTTGAAGAGGGTCCCCATCTTAAACACTTAATGTGCACTACAGCTCTATCCAGAGCTCTGGTTTAATCTCACTTAAAACTGGCCCGTTGACTATTCGTGCAGCAGGGTGTCAAACTCAGCAGCTGGGAGCATTCTTATAACAGCTTCCTCCTATCTCAAAGGTACATCAGCTGAACCCTGTTCAGCACCAAAAACATCTTCGGCAGCCCCTCCAGGGTCACTAACTGCCGTGTCTTCTTCTGCCACATGATACGGCATTAGCACCATCAGCTTGTGTTGTAGAGTGGCTTCCCTTGTGTCAAGGCCCAGGGAAGCAGGACTTGCAGGACCTGACGCTGCTCACCTGCACGCCGACGCTGCTCACCTGCACGCCGACGCTGCTCACCTGCACGCTGATGCTGCCCTGTAGCTTCAGCTGCAGCCGGATCATGTCGACGTCGCTGCAGGAGCACAGCTGCCGCAGCTCGGCCACCTTCCTGCTCATCTCGTCGATGGCCACCTCGATGGGGCTCAGGTCTGTGTGGTGCTGGTACATCACCGCGATGCGCTTCTTCACGTAGGGAAAGCAGTGGGTGGCTGCACATGGGGCAAGGAGGCGTGGCTCACAGGTCAAAGGTCACAGCACACTATTTTTAAATGTTACCAGTCATCTATCCACACCAAAATACAAGCTTTAGTTTTTATATGCATTTATAAATATGCGTGCATTTCAAATTCTAATAATACATATTATTTTGTTCTGTAATAAACAGTGTCAAACTTTATATATATATAATATAGAGACTTCAAGCCATTAGCAGGTTACAAATGATCAAATTTTTCTTGAACAGTTACACAACCCCTACATGTATGTGGTCTATAATTATGTGTTATTGACATACTGAAAAATGTCAGCAGGAAGTAGTCCTTGAAAGCCTATTAGCTAGAGGGTAAAGTCCAAAGGCATATGGGAATTGTTGTATTGGCCAGTGTCTCAAGTAAAAATTGTGATACAAGCATTTTCAGGGAACAGTCCTTTTGCCCCCTGCAATCAGCACAGCTATTATCAGTTAATGGAGATAAAAGGTGTACTTTGGGATTTTTTTTATAATATACCAATAAAATACAATGATGCACACAGAAAAGGATACCTCATTAACAACAGAATTGCACAATAATTTACGTGAAGGCAAATTCTAAAAATCTTCTTATTGGTCAATAAGAAAGCGATCCAGGTTTCATGGTAACCTGGCAATTCCTCACATGCCCTTTGACCTTTAGGGGTACTGTGGTCACAGCAGTGACACCTACTGGTCAGAATGGTGCGGCGCTTGCACTGCTCTTCCACCAGGCCTTGCTTCTTGCCCGACACGGTAAACGGCGTCTCAAAGACGAAGCGCCGGATGTTGTGGCTCCTCTCGAAGTCCGTCTGCCTGTCTGTCAGCTCCTTCTCCTCCAGATAGGGGGTCACGTGCGTCACCTGGATGTACGCGTACTTCGAGTCCAGGTCCTTAGGGTTGATCTGCGTGAGGTGACGGTGAATGTGAGCTACGCTGGTCCACTGAAATCTGAACCTGAAAACTACACCCTTATCTCAACAACTAGACGCTCTTGAGCATTGACATGCAGACATACACACACATGTGTTCATTGTAATGAATATGATGCACACGCAGACATACAGATAGCATTGACCTGGTTGTGCCCGTTATGCCACAGTTTTCTTTTTTTTTAAAAAACGTGCAATTTAAACACAAAAATCTCAGCCAGGTGAAAAGTTATAATTTTTGTTTTTTGTGTAAAAGAGCTTATCGCTGTCCTCAATGACACACTTTATGGGTATTTATGGGCACAATAAAGAGCTGAAGATGCAGTGGGGACAACACACCTACACACACACACACACACACACACACACATACACCTACACACACATGCACGCAGACACACGCACACACACACGCACGCACACACACTCGCACACACACACACACACGCACGCACACACACACATACACCTACACATACACGCACACACACATACACACACACTCGCTCACACACACACACACACACACACACACACACACACACAGATCAGAGACAGAATGATAAGCACCCAGTACAAGTACAAATATTTAAAGTACTTTAAGGTTTTAATATTATTATTTCTGCACTTGAGTGTACTCCTAGTTTACTGTGACACACAGATAGCCGCTTCTCTAGTTTTACACAACAGCTACTGCTGGCTCAGTTCAGATTATGCTTCATAACTCAAACACAAAACACTCGAAAGTATGAGCCAAAACACATCAGCCAGTTGAAAAGAAAAAAAAACTAGAATCACACATTTTCAGCATGTTTGCTTTACACTTCATACCTAAAACACCTTCCTGTCACTCGGTACTACAGTTTATTTACCATAATTAAGTTATTGTACACATATTGTCCTAGTATTTCCCATGATATCTCTGAGACACCGTGAGGTTCTCACCTACCCTGAGACACCGTGGGGTTCTCACCTTCCCAGAGACACCGTGGGGTTCTCACCTACCCTGAGACACTGTGGGGTTCTCACCTTCCCAGAGACACCGTGGGGTTCTCACCTACCCTGAGACACTGTGGGGTTCTCACCTTCCCAGAGAGACTGTGGGGTTCTCACCTTCCCAGAGAGACTGTGGGGTTCTTACCTTCCCTGAGTCCTGAATAATCTTAACGTTCTCTGGACCAAACTTGTCAGAGTACAGCTTGAGGAGTCTCTGCGAGATCTCGGAGAGAGGGGTTAGCTTCGGTTCCTTGTAGATGTACTCTTTACCGTCCTCATCCTCAAAGAACCCCTGACAGAAAGATTGACATGAGTTTTGATTAAGACCTATTTTGCATGGGAAAGATGAGAACATGGTGTATGTGTGCTGTAGTTCATAACACACTTTCACTCTCTGTACACACCTCTACTCTCTACACAGGCTATTCTCCTGCCTCCTCAGTAACAAGATCCACAGAAAAACACACCCAACAAGGCCTCAGCACACACTAATCACACAGAAAACACACCCAACAAGGCCTTCCATTACACTAATCACTATACCACTTATCAAGAAAATCCAGGGACGCTGTATTCTGACATCATTCAAAGTCAAGAGGTTTTTCTATACAAAGAGGTCACTGAAAAACCCAAACCACAAAAACGTCACATGCATTATATGAGCAAATAAGAAAGGCCACCTAACTAGTGGCAGAAATCTGTACAACAAACTGAGAAGACGTCTAACAGCACAACACGCTTCACAAATGATGGGTTTGGGCTGGTCTCCATTTCCAGCATCTTAACACACCCCAAAACAAAGCAAATTATGTTTCAACGTGGTACAGCTTTTGTGTAGTGATTTAGATTTAGGAAATCAAGGCAACAGATGACAACAAATGACCCAAAGGGTACAAATACCACCGTGAAGTTTAATTTCAGCCAAAACCAAGATGGCCGACAACGGCAAGGAGACGCCAAGCAGGGCCGTGAAATGCTGCTGAAATGGACGCAAAAGGGAAGCGAGGCCAGCCACGCTGATGCGAGGAGGTCATAACGTGCAGCATTTACCGCATCGCTCTACTCTAACACATTCATTTACCTCTGCGTCCCTTTCAGAGCCTGTAAACTGGTACTGCTACGGGGTGGGGGGGGGGGCAAAGTCACAGGGAGACAAAACAGTTGTTATTCCACTCACTAGCACAGCACAAATGGTCACACTTTGTTTTCTGTCCAAAAAGTAACAGCAGGTAATGGGTGAAAACCACGGCAACCGCAGAGTGAATGGAGAGGGCATCTAAACAAATTTTAAGGTGTTTGCTATGGAACATGCAGCGAGAGACCAGAGAGACCACACAAGGTTTTCCAGATGAACCAAGAATGAGCATCTGGAAGAAGTGAGAGCAGAACAGTGACCGAACTCGCACCAGGTGTTAATTGTTATTGTTCATGCATTTCTGCCTGAAAAGTGTCCAGCCGCGGTGTGAGCTTAAAGCAACACAAGGGAACGTCAGGGAGCATGACACGCTTCTGACGCCACGGCAATGAGAAGCAGAGAGAGAGGGAGAGAGGCAGAGAGGGAGAGAGGCAGAGAGAGAGAGAGAGAGAGAGAGAGAGAGAGAGAGAGAGAGAGAGAGAGAGAGAGGTGGGGGTAACATCGAAAGATGAAAAGATGCAACAGAAAGACGAGGGAAGCGGCTGCAGAACATACCGCTGCCTTTAGAAAAAAGACAAAAAGCAGAAATATCCAGTTAAAACATATACACCTGGAGCAGGCAAATGGAGGTCACGCAATTTATTAAGAAAATGAAAAATAGCAGCGATCGCCCATTAAGTGTCTCAATTACGTCTTTTGTGTATGTTTACTAAAAAAAAAAAGGAGGCAGTGGTGTTAAGGTGTTACAGAAGTAAAACCTCCCAGGTTCCTCTGACAAGGGAGGTCATGTGACTGTTTACAGGCAAAACTCAGATACCTGGTACGCGCCCTCACCTGGCCGAAGAACGCGACCCTGAAGAAGGTTCCCAGGAGCCGCTTTCCTGTGTGCATCACCTCGGTCACCTTGCTGTAGGCACGATGCAACGTGTCGTATAGGTGGGCTAGTTTCTACACAGGCCACACACACACACACACACACACACACACACACACACACAAAATAAATGTTATTGTATGTTCCACTCTGGTATCATGACCTGTACGTCATGTTGTCTTCTCTGATGTCTAGTTTGTACAGGTCTACAGCCAGCAAACACAAAACGTTCAAATAACGTTAGCTAAACGTTCCTAACGTTCCCTAAACGTTTAGCTAACGTTATTTCAACATTTTGTGTTTGGTGGGTAGGACCTTCTTTTTAACGTCTAGGCTGAATCTTCTTCACTGGAATTCTGACCATTTTAGGACAAAACTGGATTTTGGCCACACTGAAGTTAAGCGCGACGGAGCCGCCTGCCCTGGTCACACACTCGGCGGTACCTCGAAGTCCCTGCGCTTCTCGTAGATGGGGATGATCAGTTTATACACATCAGAGATGAGCTCATATCGCTCCGCCTTCCACAGGCCGTCTGCACACTCCTCCAGCAGCTCCATGAGTACGTCCTGCAGGGACGTGTGAGGAGTGAGGACTTACCACGGTCTCCGTAACAACAGTAACACAATGTCAAACCCACAGAACGAGCACAAGCTCCACTGGAGGAGAACGTGTCGCGTTTGGACCGTTGAAAAAGTCAAAAGAGGCAAAAGTCACAATGAAATACAATCGTGAACAGCAGAGCTGACTGTGTCTTTCATTCATCTGTTTTCCAAAACAATTACACCCTTTGGAGGTAGATTAAAAACTCAAGATCTTTATTTGCCATTTGCATGTGTGCAGGTGTACATGGGCACTGGACCTCAGGTGTACATGGGTACTGGATCTCTGTGTGGTTCTGTCAGTAAGTGCCTAAGCTTAAGACAGGGTAGGACATAGCTGGACAGGAACTATGAAAAACTACAAATACCAGAAAACAAATACCAGTAACAATACCAGCAGATCACAGTGACAATAACAAATATATATGTAAAATGTACTCAGATTTTTTATTTTTTTTAATCCTGTTGTTGTAGTTTGGCCATTAAGTTCCTGATAATTGCTCCATATTTTTGCTATGTTCACATATAAAATAACAATACATGACATAAAAAAATCTCTTGCAAATGTTGTTATTGCAAATGTTGTTGTGGGGAAGAGAAGCTTTTTTAATTAAGGAAGTGTCAAACATCCTTAATGGCACGTATAAAAGTCAGGGTTGAATATTAACTCCATCTCCTTTTCTCTGACATCTAACGAGAAAAGAAGCTGTCAGGGACATGTTAGCACAGTTAGGACGTAATAGGGCTCATAAAAGCTTCATCTTTAAAACATTATCTTTGAAATAACATCATAAATGGACAATGGTGCTGCTTACTCCCAGTTTAGTTCCAAATTCATGCATTTAAGTATGCTTTTATGAGATCTTCCCCTCAAAGCACAGCGGAGGCAATCTGGCAATAGCACATTCAACCAATTATTTCCTTGTATCCCCACAAGATCCGCATGCCTGTAAAAGCCACAGATATAGTGATGTGCTGGCACAGATAAGCAGGGAAGCCTTTCCAGTATGGGAGTGGAGCTGTCCCTCTGCTGTCCCTCTGTCTTTGTGTGACTGGGTGTCTGCTATGACAGTATCTGCTGACTGACTTGTGAAACGATCATGCCTCACAGACTGGGCTTCTCAATCAGTAATAATGTTGGGACAATCTCTGGCAGCAAGGAGGGTGTGTTCACACACAGGAAGCGATGCTCACAGAGTAACCGCACATCTCACAGAGGTCGTGTTTCTCACCAAGATACAAACACTATGTCATACAAAACAGAAGGAAGAAAAGTCAGGATGCAGGAGGTGTCATGATGTAGGAGGTGTCATGATGCAGGAGGAGACGTGATGTAGGAGGTGTCATGATGCAGGAGGTGTCGTGATGCAGGCGTTGTCTTGATGCAGGAGGAGACGTGATGCAGGTGACATGGACATGTGAACAGCTATCGTCAGTCATTACAGAAAGATAAGAAGCTCGTGGGACATGATTACAGACACACAGTCACTGTCGAGTGTTATCCTCTCGCTGTTATTTATAATGAGGAGAGTAATACACTCCCCGTGTTTTATTAGTGTGAGGATTATAAAGTTTGAACTATAAAGAAAAATCAATCCTCTACACCAAGAGCAGCTGGATGTCTATTCTGCAATAGGGAGGTAGAGCCCGGTGGGGACAACAGGGACGCCCGTCTCTCACCTCGTTGAAGTGGACGTCCTGCATGCCTACGTCCTCCATCATGGAGACCTCCTCGTCGACGTTGGGCGTGATCAGCCGAAACGCTGAGCAGCCCTGCTTGAACATGCCTGCGGCGTGAGGGTGAGATTGGCGACGTGAGGAAATGCAACAACGAAAGGGGTTTGGCTGCTGGGCTGTTCGGCGTTTTCCGTCTCATAGCTGTAACGATGCAGCCAAGCCAGAATAACAAAATTCTGCAGAAAAATCACTGCACCTGTACATTATATAAATTTTACATTTGTACAAATTTAAAAAGTACAGATACAACCAACCAAATTAAGGTTAATTTCCACAAATCAGAAAAATTCTTTAAATATTTAATTAATGCCAATTTCTAAAAGCCTTTCTGCAGTTCTCATCTTGTACCATCTGCAGTCTTTCACAATACATGTATTCTGAGTTAAACACATTTGTGTGGACAGCATATATACTGCATGCCTTTTCTTATTACATTACTCCATATTGGCCCACACTGAATTTATATAAGGGCATTACATAAATGAAGTGACGATTAATGTTTAATTAGTTGCACTGAAGTGCCCTACGGGCTAATAATATGTTGCATATTATCCCCTCTTAGGTCATAAACACATCAAACACTGCAAAACAGGTGATAAGAATAGTATCTCCACCACTGCTATCAGAGGAATGCGACGATGCGGGAACATCAGTGGAAAGGGACCCACCCTCAAACACCAACCGTTCTACCTGACTACTGTCCATACATGTACTGTGTCCGCAGGCCTACAAGTAACCGGTGCTGGTCACCATACGCAATAAATAGGCAAAAATACACCACGATACACTGATTACTGATACGCAAGCCAACAACATTTTCATTTGTGCTTTCAAGCAAAGATAAAAATGTTTTTAAAATGCTGCGTTCGTTTTTTTAAGATGTGCAGCACAGCACAACAAATGTTCTTCTGTAGTGTCTCTGTGTGTAAAATTGCAAAATTTGTAAATTGTTCCGTTATTTCGGTGATGTTTTCCTGCGCTACTTGATTTCGTGTATTATTTCACTGTTTTAAACTGCATGGCGTTTATGAAGTTGAGCGGTTTGCTGTTCTCAAAACCGAGGTGACGGACGTGGTGAGGACACTTAGTGGTCCATGGCTTTAGCAGCTGCTCTACGTGCACCTCGAGGGCCGGGTTACCTTTCCTCCGCAGGTACTCTGCCACCAGTGCCGCCACATGCACATAGCACATCGCTGCCTGCAGACGTTAAAGACACAAGGGGTTAACCACGTACCCACAAATCACAGCGGCCCTTTCTGTTTGCAGCCGCGACCGCTCGAGACCCGTCTGTGTGGGACCGGCCTAGCGCTCACCTCGGACAGGTCACCATTTTTGACGTGGATGCGTGCCATGCTGTCCAGCCAGGTCTTGCGCAGCTCAGGCGTGCTGGCGTACGACTTGGCAAGGCTGTACTGCAGGTCCACCAGCATCTCTGGGTCGCCCTCGTGCTCCTTCATCTGGGCCGTGGCCATCAGAACCGTGCGGATCTTCTTGGTCAGATCCTTCACTTCAGATGGGAAGGCCGTGTTCTGTTGCAGTTGGGAACAAAGTTCTGCCTTGTATTCTGTTACTGACGACTTGCCACACTGGCTCATAAAGTATGAACATGCAAGTATCCACACAATTGTTTTCATGTTTGTACTTTACATTTATGTAAAATGCACAATAATGGCCATTTGGCCTTTCTGTAACCAGTATTGTGTCTGTCACTAACCTTCACAGACTTGTCACTATTGGCACAGTTGTTAATGATGGACAGTGACTGCTGGAACCGGGTTCCTCCAATCCCGATGACATCAGCGATCAGCTGACTGACTGCGATCACCACCTATTTCGAGGGTCAGGACAGCAGTGTGTTTGCTTCATAAAGCATAATCCACAAGCAGTTGTGAAGCTAAAGTTTTAAAATTGTGCATGTGTCATGTCCAGCACCTGTAGTGGCCTACCCTGGCCACTAGGTGCTGCTGTTTCTTCCATTGCCCTACATGTTCACATTCCTTTGCACTTGAGGCTTCTTGGTTAAGTAGATTATCACTTTCATCTGTGTCACATTACCCACTCCTCTCTATTTAACCCCTCTCCTTTCCTCTGTCCTCTGCCAGTTGTTGAGTGCTTGTGTAGATCTGGGCCCATATTAGTTACTTGTTATTTAATGTTCGTTTGCCCTTTGTATTGTTTCCCCCTCCATCAAATAAATCCTTCTGCATATAGGCTCAGCCATTGCCTCCGTGCACCCATTCCCCTGAACGTTACAAAATGAACTTAATGATAGCGATGAAGCGATGCAGGTAACCCCTCACCTGCAGGTGTGTGCGGACGAAGGACTTGCGTCCCGTGTACTCAAAATTACTCTTCATCAGGAAGTAGACGAGGTGGGCGGCGTCATTGCGGATGGAGCTGAGCTTGGAGTTGCAGCACTTCAGGATCTCATAGCAGAAGGATGCGCACATGTCCGCACGACCCTCGAAGAACGTGCTCGGGAACTTGCAGGGTCAATGTTGTCATCATCATCATCATCAACATTATCCTCATCATCACGGCCATTTATGTTATCGGAAATCACTGTTACCGTACTCACTGTTTTCATTGTTAACCAAAAATGATGAACATCAAAAGGTTCAGCATTAACATAACATCAAAAGGTTCAGCATTAACATAACTGCCATTATCGTCATCATCCTCATAACTACCTTCATCACCGGCCAATAAAAGCAACACACTGGAAGCCATGTGTGACCTGCAGTCTTCACTCTCACCTTGTATATGAACGTGCGCAAAGATGTGAAGACCTGCTTGAGGGCCGTCTCTGACTGGTTGATCTGAAGGAAACAGAGGTGGACCTCAAACACCTTCTTCATCAGCGGGTTGTGTCCGTGGTCCGAGCAAAGCTGCGTCTACGGCGACGGGAAAACCTCAGCAGTAATACACCGCGTGGAGGATCCACACCAACAACAACAAATTTAAAATAACATAATTAGTTTTGAACCATTTAGGTTGACACAAATTCATCTCACAATAAAGAGAATGAATTCCCTTATTCTGATTATCACGCTCACTACGTTAACAGCATGTTTGCCTAAATACGGTTTTTCACCTAAGCTACGAGAAGAATGGAACAGTGAGGTGCAACAGTCTGGGGGGATTGTACCTTGAAGCCCATGATGAAGATGCTTAGCGTGTCCAACACCGTTAGACACACCTCTGTGGCGATGTTGGCCTCCAGAAGCGACTGGTTCAGCAGGTCTGCATCAGAATGGCTGTAGACTAAGCAGACAAATGGCACCAGTGTCAGCACATGGCTGTGTATGCAGCGCTCGGATCTTCAGTGTGTAAAATGTAAAAGCTCTTAAGAAGACATATGTCCAAAGAGTTATGAGCATGTAGAAAAAAATCAGAAGATCATGAGATATAAAATGCTATATTACAAACACTGCCTTATTACACTACATTTTAAAATGGAGATTCTATGGAGAACCAATAACAGACATCATCAGCTCAAGGACATTTTGGATTGAGTATGTGACCGTTTAACTAAAGAACAGCTGTGATATTTCGTATCATAATTATATTATTAGTATATTAACTGGGCTCAAAACTCAACAGGGAAGACCCTGGCGAGAACAACAGGGCACTGATTGGGTAAAACACCCAAGGAGGAAGCTGGTTGGACGAGAAGAGCCAGAGGGGCGGGGCCTCACCATGGTTGAAAGTATAGGAGTTATCCAGACTGCTGAGCTGTTGCAGGCGGGCGTGCATCATCCCCGCCCTGTTGCGGGACACAGGCAGAGTCTGAGACTTGCGCTCATGGGCTGCAGGGCCCAGCCCTTCCTGGTTCCTGGAGAGGGAGTGCAGGACAGTGTTAGAGGGCACAGCCCAGCCTGGGACAGTAGGCACATTAGCCTTGCAACAAACATCCTTCTCCTACAGTGGAAGCATGGGTTACTGATCATACACACACACACTCAAGCTGATTGGGTCATAGAGCACCTGAGTTTTGCACATAAGTAGCTGATGGGCCAGACACAACACAGTAATCAGCGAAGCTCTCAGTGACATTGGTCAGGGGACAGAAAGACACAAGCACTGGAAGGGTCAGGAAAGGTCACACGGAACACTGAAGCTGTGGTACATGAGCACCAGTGACAAGGTAACATTAATGACCAATGAGGAAGGATGGCAGTCAGAATGAGCCAATGAGGAAGGAGCGGAGCCACAATGACCCAATGAGGGAGGAGTGGAGCCAGAATGACCCAGTGAGGAAGCAGGGGAGTCAAAAAGAGCCAATGAGGAAGGAGGGGAGTCAGAAAGTGCCAATGAGGAAGGAGGGGAGTCAGAATGAGGTAGACAAAGTGAAGTCAGTATGAGGTTCTGAGAATGAGGCTTACCCAGGCAGGACAGCGCAGGAACCGTGCCGTTTACTACATTAACACTTGTCAGCATTTACGTGCAAAAGACAGAAAGAGGTGGAACTGGGTTAGGGAAGGTCAAGAATGACATGCAAAGTGGTGTATCAATGCCAGCAGTGAAAGAGTGTGTGTGTGTGTGTGTGTGTGTGTGTGTGTGTGAGTATACATGCATGTATTTGGTTTCCGATGGGTTTTCCCAAAAAGACATTATACAATGTTAATAGGATGCTTCAGACAAAAACACACGACATTAAAACAAGTAAAAAAAACAGTATATTCAACAGACTAAATTAAAAGATTAAATAGGGAAAATCTCATTTGTTTTACCAATAAAGCACATAAAATGAAACACTGAAGTCAAACATAATGAAAATAGTACATTAATTTAGGAAAAAGAGCCTAGTTTCTTTCTAGTCTCTGCCAGTATATTCCTGTTACATCAACACAAGCTTTAGTGGTGGCACCTACAGGACCATAACATTACCTGGCGATGTGCCGCTTTCCCAGGTATCTGAACTGATGGAGACACAACCTGCATGTTCAATAAGGACACACAAAAACACCAGGATTGAAGAAATTGGACTTTTTTGACACATTTTTTTTTAAATCCCCTCGTCCAAGGGAAAGCACTATATTTATATTATACACAAACTGACTCTCCTTGCCCACATGCAAAAAAATTTGTGATATGTGATTCACCTGGCCCTCTACAACAAAACATTCATATAAACAACACTTTACACACATACCCACACTCTGTTAGTATTTCATTTTGGCTTGTAATTCTAATGAAAAATATTATAATATAAATAAAAATATAATAATACTAGTTATTACAGTGTGTGTGTGTGTGTGTGTTACAGAGACGTTAGGGCTTACTCTATTAATGTGAAAAAGTCCATTATTTCTCCAGGACTGGCTTTGTTCCAGTACGTAAACAAGGCATCTGGAAGGTGGGGCAGGTAGGGGTGACAGACAACATGTCAAGGTCAGGCAGAGGTCAAAGACAAAGGTCAAAACGCAGCTCTGTCAATGGTATCCTATAGTGAGCCGCCTGTCCTTCTGATGTCCACCAGATGTTTCTCCTGAAGTCGGGCCGTGGAGCTCACCCTCTGACATGCTCTTCAGCACGTGCAGGAAGCACATGAGCAGACTCTTGATCTCAACCTGCTCCAGCTTGTCACAACGCAGCAGTGAGCTCCCCAGAGCTGAGGCTGGCTGCTTCTGCAGGAAGAGCGACATGCATGTGAGTGTGCATGTTAGTGAGCTCTGGCGGCAGAAAGTAAGGAGGAGCAGAAACTTGCACTGCATAGTTGCACTGCAAAGTCTCACTGCAAAGTCACACTGCAGTGTAATGCTACAAAGTCTCATTGGAAAGTCTCACTGCAAAGTCACACTGTAAAGTCTCAGTGCAAAGTAACACTGCAAAGTCTTAGTGCAAAGTAACACTGCAAAGTCTCACTGCGTAGTCTCACCACACAGTCACACTGCACAGTCTCAAAGTTGCACTGCACACACTAACTGAAAAGTCGCATTGCAGAGTGCAGTGCAAATTTAATATTCATCCTCCAAAGCCACATTTTTGAAATGGCCAAAACAATTACTAGCTTTGACAGTTTTTGAACTGCAGATCAATACTTTGGACATAAAGAATCACCACAGATCCCTGTGTTGGAAACATGAACACCCATAAAATGTGCGTAACAGGAAAACGTCCCACTTTGTGACAAGCGGGAACGGCAGAACTGCAGACAGCACATGAGGACTGGAGCCGACCGATAAGGGCTGGAGCAAGAGCCGCTCGGTACGCGGCCCAAGCACAGCACAGAGGTTACAGCGAAGAGTCGGCCTCGTCTGAGAAACGGCACACGCATTTGCCAGAAAACAGCCTTTTATGTCAATTTGAAGGGAGACACCGAGTCTACGTCTGGTATTTAAACAAATGTCTGAATCCCTCATCGGGGCCAGGCAGACAAGCTGCCTCTGCAGAAAAATGATTCCGACTGTAAATCATATTTCACAAATTACTTTTCAATACAGCATTCTGCACTTTTAGTTGGATTGTACGTCATTGTCATATTGTGAGCAAACATTATATATTCTGTATTAATGACGGACGGGGATAATATGAGGTATAGTGTTCATCACCTCTCTGTTCATTTTATATGTATAAGTGAAGCTGAGGGTCTGTGACGTGTGTAATTATACGCACCTCCAAATCAAGGGTGGGGGATTCCTATCTCATCTCTGCCTGACATTTGCACACATCTGTCAAGTGGCATCAATGAGACTAGGACAGAGAGACTGACCTTTGTCTGTTGGTGTTTTATGTGAAAATGTAAATACATTTAATTGCATGTGATTACTCATAATCTAAAACAACATTATACACATATAGAGTACATTTGCTAATCTTTGAATGCCTCCAAAAGTAGAGGATTGTCTGCAAAAGTGCAGAGCTGTAGATCTCGTGTTCCTGGACCACTCCAGGTCACCCAGAGGGTGGGCCACGTCCTGGCAAAGGCTAGGCAACACAGAGTCCAACGCACACGTTCACTCCCACGAAGGGGATACTCCCAGAAGGAAGCACGCAGTGGGAGGGACAGGAAGTGTACTTGGATTATAAAGCTGGCAGGTGCCATGCTGTCTGTCACGGTAGGCACTGTGAGCATCGAGAAATCCACAGTGGCACGCTTGGGGTGGGTGAGGAGGGCGGAGTCTTCTGGGCTGGGCGGGAGCTGCAAAGAGGTGGCAGAGTGCCTCCGGGCAAACCGCTCCCTCTGTCAGCCAATGCGTGTGCGATTAGGAAGGGGGTATCTTGAGGTTAGTGCTACGCTACGCATCTCCAGAATTAGAGGTCCATCTCTGCTGGGTCTGAGATACCGAGTGTTTAGCGAGGCCTTTAACTGTCCTCTGCTTACTCTCAATCAATCAAACTCACATTGTTATTTCCTCATCTCTAAAGCGGAAAGAGTGATCAAATGACAAACTGCTCACAGCCCGGAGTCTTGGCTGCTCATGTTACTGGTGAGACTTATTTTGATGGTGATGATGATGGTTGCAGTAAGGCTAGTGGTGATATCAATGCTAGCACATGCTAATGTTAATACTCAAATGCTGATGGTGTTGTCAGTGGCAACGTTTATGCTAATGCTATAGTCCCCTTTCCATATATTTTGTACAAATGCTGTACATTGATGGGGGGGGTACGCATGTGGGTGCAGCACTGTTGCTGACGGAGCTGCCTTGAGAGCTACCTTGTCTAAGGAGTTTGTCTTCTCACTGGTCTTCTCAGGCAGGCTGTTGCCAGAGTCGGTGCTGATGAGGGAGCCCCGGGAATCGGCGTGGCGGACTGCGTTGATGTTTGGCGTGGAGGAGGCGTGTGGGGAGGCTGCAGGATGACAGTGACGGGTGCTCAGAATCGCTTTACTGTACCAAGCACCTGTCACTCACCTGCATCTGCTACCGCAGCCCACAGGTGCTCACCTGTTCCAGAGATGACACCGAAAACATCCTTGTGGAGACTGTTGTCCAAGCTAACGCCTGTCTTCTGTGGGGTCGCAAGGGAGTTGCTCATTATAGAGTCTTCTCTCCCATTCTTAAGACCAGAAAGAAATTAAAAATTAATAAACCTAACATACCGCTGGCACTTCAAGATATTGTGGCACAGGAGTGTAATTCTACATCCAGCCACTAGATGTCCCTAAGCTTTTACTGTTGGAATGGTAAAACCTCTTTAACGTTGAGCCTGTGAACATTCTCTTGAAGTAGGCCGAAGAGGGGCAGGTACAAAGTGGCCAGCCTTGCTTGTTGGCTCTGAAAGACATTAGAGCACCACTGAAGCATCACATTAACCCCCAAAGTGTCAAGGAAAAAGAAAACATCCTGTAACCGGACTCCCATGTCACATTAAGTTGTCAGATGGGGCGGGTCTGCACCTTGGAGGCGTATCGGTCGTCAAAGGCGTGCTTGATCATCAGGTTCTTGAGCACCTGGATGGAGACCTGGCGGATCTCCCGGTACTCCTGCAGGGCCCCCCCTACCTCTCGCAGTAGCAGCCCCACCAAGAAGTGGTTCCGGCAGAAGTCGTCTGTCAGCGAGTAGTCCAGCTGAAGGTCTGAGGATGAGGAAAAGGGAATCAGCACACGCAACACACGTTTGCGTCCGTCAGTAGCGTCGGCAAGTACTTTTTAGACAACTCTGCAGGCATTTAGTCCATGGTCACCGTGAAACAGGAGACCCCGTCTATGGTGTTCCTAACCCGCGTGTGAACCCCCAACATTTAGTCCCACAGACCTCATCCGAGAAATCTGAGCCTCCAGTTTACGTCAGATAATTTTATTAAATATAAAGAAATTCATCATATATATATACTGTATATGTGTGTGTTAATTAAAGAGCATTTGCAGTATTATCATCCACAAATATGTTTAGCTCATCAAAAAGGCCACATTGGGAATAAACAGCTGATTATCAACACCATGTGTTGTGCTAACGTCATGTCCTAAAAAAAGAAAACTAATAATTTTGATTCCAGACACCAGACTGATTTAAACACTTGTTGTAATTCACTCTTGCCCACCCGAGAAGTCACAGGGATATGGAGCAGAAAACATTTAATGCTGAGTATCTCCAATGATGAGTGTTGCTAATGTTGCCATCAGCAACCAGAATGTTTTCTGTGTTCAGCAGACATGAAGCAGATGAAGTAGATGTGAAGTAGATACAAATTATATGTGAAGTCGACATGAAGTAGATATGAAATAGGGCTTTTGGCTTCCCCTTCCCAAAATAGGACAAGGATCTACAGAGATTAGGATTTACAGAGAGTCATAGGAAGTAACAAATCCCCATTTTACACTCTCAGAGCTGAAGAAGTTATAGAGGTCAGACTGACAAAACCCACCTTCATGGTACTGTACATGAGCAAAACATTACCAAATACCTCAAAACACACACACGCGCACACACACACACGCACGCACATGCACACACACACACACACACGCACACACCTACCTATGGGAGTGTCATGTGACTCCCAGGAAGGAGACAGAGCTTTTATATACTAAAAAGGACAACAAAGCAGAAGTAAACACAGAAACAACCTCTCGATGGACAGGTGGACACCGTCCTGCTTACTGACTGTAAACCACGTGGCCAGTGGGCACTAACAATGAGAACTACCTGGGAAAACATACCTATTCAGGTAAGTCCTCACTTGCTAGAGCCCCCTGCCACAGATTCAGCAAGGATAACTCTTGCTTCATAACATAAAACACGATGCTTACCTGAAAGTTATTCTAACAGAAGTACACAGAAGTACGCTGTCAGCCAAAAGTCTCCAAAGTGAGGACAGAGAACAGGAGTGGAAAGGCGGCAGGGCAGTGAGGTGAGGCTTACCTTGGAACCTCTGGATTCTCCCCTTTCCAAACGGCATGGGCAAGTTCAAGGGAACATAGTGCTCGTGGTTGCACGCCACACGCAGGAAGTCAAACTTGAACTCAAACAGAGTCTGAAAGGAAAGAAAACACAGCGCTTCATCACGAGGATGCTGTACAGATAGTGTCTGAAGAGCTCGTCTCTCACCGGTCCTACCCTGGCATCTCCAGGCATGAAGCAGTTGATGTAGTTGTTGATCTGTTTGAAGATGAACCCTCTGTCCATGAAAGTGAAGCAGCGCTGGGGAAACATAAAACGACAAAGTTTAAATACCCATGGGCTAGATGGCATCGCTAAATATTACACACGTTGTGTCAGACATTCAACATTAATGCAGAGCAGAAGGTCTCTAAGAGCAGTGTTACGTCCCAGATGAGATTCTGCGGCGAGGAGACCCTTGAGGGCTGCGTGAACCTCACCTTGATGAACACGGCCAGGCTGTGGTTAGCACTTCTAGCAGCGTCCAGGTTGTCCTTGTACTTCTGGGTGATGTGGGGCATTAGCATGTTCACCAGGGTCTCCACGGTGTGGTGGAAGGAGGCTGAGAAGCGCTGGTTTCTAGGAAGCTGTGAGGCGGGGTATCCCGTGCAGGGGTGAGAGAAGCTTCCCAAAAAATCCCCAGACATGTTCACAGAGTGTAAACCCCTAAAGGGTTCCCTCAAACCACTGATGGAGCCACATTATAGCTAAACAAATTCCTGGTGGAGAGAAGCTGGTTTCTCCAATATCGGTGTAATTACAGTTACACATGCCAGGTTTTCTTAAGCACAGGGTTACAAAGGCTAATTAGTGATTTTGTGGCTGGTAAGCAGCTGTAGTTTATGACAGAAAGGATAATTTGTGGGTAACTGACTGGTAGTTAATGGGTCTACAGCACTTAGAATGGTGCTAAGACTACAGGGAGACTTGGACACATTCTATGTCCTTGCTGTGAAACCTGCCATATAATGTAATTACAGAGGAACCTGCCACACCAGCATTAATGAGATGACTGCATCAACTTACGACAGTACTTTGTGACTAAAAGACACATTCGAACACGGTACTCACTTTGACTTTACCGCTTTCGATCAGGAACTGGGCCATGGATTTGACTAAGGCTTCAAAGAAATACCAGGAGTACTGAAAGACAAACAGAAAAGACGTGGCAAAATGGAGAATATAGTTACTGCGCGTTACAGTAGTACCGAACTGTAAGCAGGGCAAACAATGGGCACTCTGTCCAAAGCTTTTATTTCCCTTTACACTTGAGGACAGATCACACTAACAGTCATCGCTCATCGTCCTTGACCTTTAACCTGACCTTTAACCCGACATCCCCTCTGTTCTTTCAGTATCTCCCTCTTTTTTAGTTGCTTCCACGTAATTTTCTTGACAAATTCACCGTCTTCATGTCCAGATCTCAATCCTCCCCACTTTGTCTCTTTGCTGCTCTGTGCTTCCATTATGCACCCCCACCCCCTTTTTAAAACCTTTTTAAAAAATAAATTCACATTATCCGGCTTTTAAAATCGTCTTTAAAACTGTGAAACGGCAGCGCTCAGAAGACAGTGTGGCTCAGTTTGCACTAGTGATACAATTCCAGATGTTGGTCACGCTCCCTCACCCACAGGCCTGCTTCACTGTGATACACAGCTGGATGCACGCCCAACTGTTTAAGGCTTTACATGTCAAAAACCAAAGTGAGCTACATGTTGCTGCACCTGATCTCTGCCATTGCCTGCGACTCCTTGCCACCTCCTGCTAAAAATGAGTGCAGACTGCACTGTGACCTGCGGTGAGGGAAACCACGGTACCTTGAGCAGCTTGTTGCTGGTGAGGAAGTCCGTGGAGGGCTTGAGAATGACCATCATGGCCTTGGCTAGCTCCTCGTGCACGGTCTTCGGTGTGCCGTCTGTGTACGGCTCCGTTTTGAACACGTACTTCGGGGGGGGAACAGAGCAGGTGTGAGGTCGAGGGGAGTGGAGTTCAGGGTTAAGCTCCGGCACAGATAGGAGGAGGGACAGGACTTACCTTCACATACGAGCGCAAATAGTGCTCCAGGCCCTCCTCATGGCATTGGGCTACGATGTGTATCATGACCCTGTCAGAAGCCCACAGCCAAGATCAGACACCTGTCCCAATACCACGATCCCCCGTCTGGTGCTCGTTAAGCAATGTGAACTGACTTAACGAAGTGAGCCTTCACAGACAAACAGTGCTGTATACAGTGAAATATACACAGTGTAACAATGACCTGCTGATAGGCACCAGCACAATGACCCATTTCCCGTGGTTATGGAATGTTAGTGCTGCTCATTCACGATGCCAAACTCTGTTAGAATTATCCCAACAGTCAAGATAAAAAACCAGCATGCAATACTGTGTGATAATTCCAGTCTGGTATGAATCATTGATCGCCAGAATCAATAAAACACTTCCTACAGCCTAAAAAGCAAAACTCTATCTGCATCCCTGCATTAAAAATGCATACAATTACTGGCTATGAAGACAAAGGGAGAGCATTATGAACACTTATTCCAGCCATTTGGGATGGAAAGATTCGTTTTTTTTCACTATAGAGAGGTACACGTTCTCTTCTAGAGACTCATCTGTTGCGTTGGAGGGGCGAGTAAGCGGAGAACTCACCTGGTGACGTTGATGGCCACATCTTCAAGGGTGGCATTGGTCAGCACGCGGAACAGCTGGTTCAGGATGGTGGGCAGGAACTGCACCATTACGTGGCCCTCCATGGCATGTAGACTCTACGGGGAAATCGGGGCATGGGCGTGGCGGGCAGGGGGGCCAGTCAGTGGGCTTGTTTTTAAAATGTTTTTAACCATAATGAGAGTGGCGTCCACCCAAATGAAAACGCCGTGAACATATCTGCTACACAATTATGGAAATAATGGGACGTAAGCAAATTATCGTGTTATTCCAGTCCTGGGAAAATGTACATCTAGAGTGGGTGGGGTACCATTTGGCAACTGTTCCAGGCACAACGCTGACGAGTCTATATCATGTGCTCCAGTTGATACCGCTTATTAGACTTAATGCGTTTAAATTAGAACTCAAGAGATGTAGAAACGTTTCCATTGTGATGCTTGCTGCGGATAGCGGAGATAAAATATTGCAAAATGCCAGTTTACACAACTTCATAGATATACACAGTTACTGTAGCACAAATAGGGGTTGACAGTGGCAGGTTAGCTTGAAGGGGAAAGTTGTCCCACCTTGCCTGGGGGGGGGCTCTGTGATTAATTCATGAATATGACAGTAGTGAAAATGTCAGTGATTGCAGAATGGACTGGGGGGGGGTGACAGCTCTGTTGTTATGGCTATCACTAACTACACAGCCGCCCACAGAAAGCTCGCTAGAAAGCATGGCAGCTGCCATTGTCGTTGTCACGGTGACTCACCTTGAGGTATTTCACCAGCTCCCCACCCGATGCCAGACTGGATGACCTGCTGTTCTGACAGTGGTGGAAGAAGTTGTGCAAGTGCTGATCCTGCAAAGGTGAAAGTGACAGTCTGAATTAGCCGTGGAGAAGAGGAGGTCAAACACAGGACGGAGTGTGACTCCCAAGTAGGGCGACTCAGGCAGAGCAAGAGGGGAGCCTGCAGAAATGGACGGGCCTACGACACAGACCGTTATACAAACAGAAGAAGAAAAGGCAACTCCTCATATTCTATGCCAGCAGCATAGCTGCGATTTTGTGTGTATCTTAAATAGCTGCTGTTATTCTGTACCATAACACAGCGGTGTTCCACTGAACACGTGCACAGCTGCGGCACGACAAAAGGGGGGTACTCACCTGAGTGTAAACTGTGGAAACAAGGTGAGTGGACACCTTAAACAAAGGCTTCCCTCCATCAACCCATTTAACCTCAGGGCCGGAATGCTGTAATTCACAAATCCAAAACAAATTACTGACCAGGCACTTAACACACACGCCCACAGTTATCTCACAATGCAGCTTCCACAGATCCAACAGATGGGCCTCAAACTGGACGACCCGGCTTTGCACGTCCAAATGTGTGGGTAAACACAAAAATGAAATGTTGCAGTATACAAGTATTTGTCCACACATCTTCAAAATAGACAAAACTTGTTTAATTAATAGTGTCACACAACAGAGAACAAACATGCACACACAATAACCCATATTAATCCCTGAAGCCAAACTGAAACGATGCCAGTTCAAGAAAACACATGGCTGGAGCTTTGGCACAGCTGAGCCACAGAGACCACTGTTCTGTCCAGCCACTCCCACTCCCCAGCTCCTTCCCCATGTGCTGCTGGTGACAGCCGTTACCTTGGCGACACCCTCCTGATATCCGAGGTAGCCTGGGGGCAGACTGGCAGCCACGGGGACCTGCTGCTCGTTCATGACGACTCTGCCGTCCTTCAACAAGGGCAGCCAGGCGTAGCCCACTGCGGAGAAGGAAGCAGAGCCTGTCAGCTGGCAGCGAGAAAGTCCAGCGGTGATAACGGGGGCATCGAATCAGAAAGGAAGGGTGTCTGGAGCTGTTTAAATCCCTGGGCACTAAAGCATGGATGTTACTTATTTAGTGTTAGGTAGAGTTACTAGCTGAGTGTGTTTAAGCCAGTTTTCTGGTTAGGCATTCTCTTGGGACCCCACATGCTACTGTGGAAAAAACAGGGAGGGCACTAAAATCAACGGATCATTAGCTTTGAACCATCACAGGACAACACTTATTGAATTCCACTGAGGCAAAGCATGAAAGGACGAACCAACCTTGAGTCTCCACTTGGTCCTTCTTCTTGGTGCCGGCCTTGCTGTTGCTGTCACAGCTGACATGGAAGAACGTGAAGAAGACGTGGTGCTTGTCGTGTAGCTGCGTGGGCAGCTCGATTTTAATCTGGGGGTGGAGACATCATAATCACTACGCCATTAACACAGTCAGGCCCTGATGGACGTGTCTATTGTCACTGCACACAGAGCGGGGAGACCTGTCTACGTACTTCATCATAAAACTCTGGGTTCTGCTGGTGGTGCAGCACTGTGGCGAATGCGTTTTTTGTAAACACTGGTCCCCCTGGTCGCCCGTAGATACACTGCAGAGACATATGAAGGTAATCATCACCCTCGTGGCTCAATTGTCATTCTATCCTCTGAAAGCCGGGCGTGGCAGTGAGGGCAGCTTACAGGTAGCAGGCAAACCCACCTTCAGTGGCTGGGCATCCTCCTCATCTGAGTCTTTGAACTCAACACAAACCGCAATGTTCCTTGCCTGAGGGAACATGACAACGTCTTAGTGCTCATTTAGAGAGGTTCAGTTCTCATTTGTAGCTAAATCATAGCTGTTAAAACAGGTTTAAGCTACTCAACCAAAGAAGCTGTTCTAACACAAAGACTGTGTGATGATTGTTTGGTTTGGCTATGCCGCCACACACAAAAAACCCACGAACACAACCGAGGATGACACTCCAAGTCATTGTAATCACTAAGCATGCATTGTTACATTTTTTTGTCACCATGGAGAAAGTCACCATGGCAATTCACAGAAGCTGAAGTTGAGGTACCTTGGTAAAGGACTTCTGGCTGTCATACTTTAGGTGCCTGGGGTACACATACAGGTGGTTGTTGTAGATGGTACATGGCTGGGAGCATTTGGCTATGCATGGAACAAACTCCTCCACTTCAACCAACGGGCTTGTGATGCCACTCTCAAACTGCCTCACGGGAATGTACGAGGAGGTTACGCAATCTGCACAGCATGGAGAAGGGGAGGGAAGAGAGGTCAGCGACAGTCCTGCGAAAAGGAAAACAACTCTCTTTGGGTTATAAGGTATTTCTGGTTGCATCGCAGAGTCCTACTTGTCAGGTCAGGGGCCACGTTGTCAATGGTGACATCGAGATTTCCCAGGATCACTGGAAGTTTGGCCATTTTCTCTGGCCTGAAGTGCAAAGGAGAACAAGAACTGGCGAGTGTTATCTTTTAATTTGGACCAAATGCTAAACACGCTCTGCTGGACACTCCCTTATGACCAGAACAGAGGGGAAAATATTTGTATAGCTGCAAAAGCATTAGCTTTAGGGTAAGAACTATTACAGTCACAGACAAGAGATGTGGTCCGTTTAGACAGGGCCTAAACCCTGACAGCTCAGTTCAGGTTGAGTAAGACTTGAATAAGTATTTATCCTTTCCTAAAGTCAATAACAATGGTAAAATTGGTCATTTGTTACCACTTTCAGAACATTTTTAAATGTGCAGTTTCTTAGAACAATTAATGTCTGTCAAAGCAAACCCTCCTAGGGCTTGTATGTTCAACTCAGACGCTCACTTCCTGAAGTCAGCCAGTAGTTTGAACATGTCCTCGTTAGACAGTTTGTTGCAGTCTTGTCTGTAGATGGCGGAGAAGCGGGCTGTTTTGTCCAGGGTGCCTGATGCATCTTTGAAGACTGGCCTGTGAGGAGAAACCAGATCTGCCACTGAGAATTGTGGAACCTTGAAGGAGATGGTGCTCCCTAAACACGTTTTCCATAAAAAAGCTTTCCTACAGCTGTGCTAGGCCTGTCTGCACACTTTCCACTGGCCTGGGGAAGTTTTCCGCCCACATAATGCTTCTTGCCCGATCCATTTCTTGAAACCCTAGCCACAGTTGTGGAACGCTGGAGTGGCACCTACCGCAGTGTCACACGTGTGCCCCTTTTCCCCAAACCCAAGTCTTCGTGGACCGTTTAAGAGCTGTAACCGTACCCGGTTGCTATATAGTGGATAGCACTGACCCTGTTGCTCTGTTTACAGTAAAATTACATAAAAAGTACAGAAAGCTGCAGTCTACAAATGGTGAATCCATTATGGGGAGTTATGCAGTTGCCTTGAGCAACATTTGACCCGAGCGGCAAAATGCAGGATCAGGTGTTTGAGTGGAGCTCCACATCAGCGAGCAGCAGCAAAATGTGAGATCAGATGTTGTGAGAGCAGCTCGATAAAACGTATTACACGGAGGAAGGGGAGACGGAATTCTGTTGTGCCTAGAACAGCAGAAGACCACGGTGCGGCCCTTGTAAGGACAGGAAAAAGGCAAGAGGCGAAATGGGTTTAAAAAATTATGGTGTATTAATCGATCAACATTAGGTCGCAAATACTGATGGGTGTATCGCTGCATAAACAGTTTATTGTAAAAAAAAATTGCGTTACCATGGTGCAGTGTAGAGCTAGTCTCAACCTCACGATTTCACTTGAGTTGTAGACATGGTAAAAAGCGGAAAACCGTGCGCTCACAGCACAGGAAGATCATTAGCCGCTTTATCTAATGACTGTTATCTCAGGCCACTGTGTTGGTGCAAAATAGAAAACAAAAAAACAGCGCCCCCTGCCTTTACCTGGCCGCCCACGCAAATGGCATGCGGTACTGTCCCAGTCTGCTGCAGGCCAGCTTGGCGTTCTTCAGGACCTTCTGAGCTGCCTGCCAGGAGAGACCAGACGGAAAATAACTCCAGAGGCACTGCCAGCCAGCACGGCGAGCAATGAATTTCTGCACACTGAGTTTCAGCCGATCTTTCCACCAACCACAAGACCTTGAACGCCTCCTGATGCATTAATCTTTTCATGTCTAAATAGATCTCGTTACAGGATATCTCCTAATTGGACTACAGCATGATATGTATGGACAGGCAAGCCTTGGGTGTGATCCCAAATCATGACAGGCCCACATTCATTAAAAAGACAAGAAAACCACTGACATATTTAGTGAATGGATATGAGCGTGCCGAGCCTACTGGCTGCTTTATTACAGAACCTGGTGTGTTCTGGGCTGTGACCGTACCTTGGTGGAATCCGTATTCCTCATGTACGGCTCGGCGCAGTGCGTGACGCTGCCCTGCAGCACCTTCTCGATGCGAGCAACCAGGAAGATGTCGGGGTGTGGGCACGTCACCGAGAACACGCCCTGTGTGTATGACAGAAGGGTCAGGCACGCTGTGCAACAAAGGGTCACACTCCTGTTTCTCTACAGCATGGTCTTGACCAGAACTTTACCTAAATTATTTGCTAGTGAATATTTGAGGTTAGTTTTATTCTCTTTCCTAAATGATCCTTCATTGTTCAACCCCATTGCTGGGTGGTCAAACTGCATTCATGCCAAGTGCAAATCAATGTTCTAACTTCAGCCAATTTTCAGACAAATAAGAGAAATCAAAGATGAAACAATAAAAACAACAAGATATATCGAGTGGGCTTGTGGCAGGGAAACAGGGAATTTCATACAGATCACATGTAAGAAAAAAACTAGATACGAGAATTCCTCCAAGACACCTAGAGTACCGATACAGATGTGTGCATCAGGGTCAGAGATCAGAGAGGTGACAGAGTCCCTCCAGAGTACCGTGTTCATGTAGGGTGTGTCCATAGAGGCGTGAGCCCACCTGACGGGGGTAGTACAGTCCGCTCTCACAAAGATCATCAAAGCTCTCCTGCTCCTCCGACGAGGCATCCCCTCCGCCGTTCATCTGCCGGGGATCTCCAGGGTTGGAGATCATTTGGCGGACGGATGGGTGGTTCATGTCCACGTGGAAGTCGGCTGAGATCTTCCTGCTGCTGTGGATGTCAAAGAGGGACAGGGTGACAAAGAAGGGCTCCACCTGAAACACAGAGACAGACCTGGTTAAAACAGAGACACCTGTGTTTTACCAACCATCACTGCAGGTATGGCTCACTGCTATCTCCACACATTTGACAGAAACATTTGTGGTTACAAAAACATCTGTGCAAGACAGCACCATCTGAGATTTTGATATAACAGTTATACAATCTGAATGTAAGGCTGTATGAAGACTTTGACTAGTATGATAACCACTGAAAGACTAATCTAGAAAACCCGAATAACTAAGTTGCTGTAGTGAGGACGGTAAAGGAGGCCGTTTGGGTCAGGAGTGAAGCTTTCTGACAGCTGGAAGAACATGGAGTGATCTGGAAGCTCAGGTGTGGCGAAAGCTTTTGTAAACTGAGAATAACCGTAAGACATTCAGTCTAGTTACTACTTGTCAGATATGGCAAATAATCGTGCACCAGGTAGCCGTCCCTACGTTAGTCGTCGGCCCCTCTTCATTCTCTGCCACGCAGCTCTGCAAGTTGAAGGACAGGTCGTTGCAGTTGACCAGGACACGCTTGCCAAACTTCTCTTCAAACTGCTTCACATCGGGTTCGATCCCTGAGAAGTCGAGTTTCTGTAGAGAGAGGGGCAGTTACACGGGTTTATCTGTCCTGTCAGTGACAGTGGAAAAATGCCTTTGAAAATGGACAGCGATTGTTGGACATGCGCTGTAAAACAAAGCCGTTGAGGCTTTTAAATAACAGCATTATTAAATAACTGCCGAGACACGGAATTACTGACCTGTGTGTCTGGATCTAAGGTAAACAGCTTGAGCCTGGTCTCACTCCTTATCTTAAATTCAATATCTCTGGCAGTCTGGTGATAAGATGGGACAGGACATGGAGAAATCAACACCCGATGCACACAGTTTACAGGAGAAGCTCGGTTTACAGGCTGGGCCACTGCAACGTGCTCCACATGCGTTCCTATACTTACTTTCTCGCAAGTTTTACTGCAGGGTCAAAAGTACAGTCTGAAGTTTAATTTTTTTTGTTAAATATCTCATATGGTTAGTATATCATAGCATATATAGTGGCCTGGGGGTTCAATGGGTAAAACAGCAGGCTGGGTTGCTGAAGTCTTCTGGTTCAAATCCCAGCCCAGCCTCCAGGTGTGTCCTTGAACGAGACGCTCAAACACCAGCTCCCCGGGTGCTGCATGTGGCAGCCCACTGCTCCCCCCAGGGGGATGGGTTAATGCAGAGAACCAATATCACTGTAACGTATTATAAGTTGTTTTCGATAAAAGCGTCTGCTAAATGAATAAACGTAAACATCCGGAGATTGGCAACAGCAGTACATCCGGAGACTGACAACAGCACTAAGGGACCATAATGGAGAAGAAAATGTGAGTATGGTGACAGCTTTGTGATCCCAGAAGCCACCAGGCCTCAGGAAACCAACAAGGCATGGCTGTCGAAGGAAAGAACCTGTTACTCTCATGAGGGACTCAAAGTTTGACACACACACAGAACAAGCTTCCACAGACGGCTGGTGTCTGTTTCAGTGGTGGTCTGGCTTGAGGAAGCTCTGAGGCAGTCTACTCCAGCAAGCCCATCAGAAAGTCTTATGTAACAACACCAGGGTAAAACCTGCTGAGCTCTACAACATTCTCTGTACCCACACTTTCATTTATGTCTTGTGTTACCAAGAAAACCTCAGACACTAACCAACTACTTGGAAGGTCTGCTGAATGGATTATTTTCACATTCTAGTTATATTCAAGAACCCCCCCCCCCCCAAAACAATCTGCAAGTTTATTATGAACAAATTTCAGGCAAAATATGATATTTGATTCAAGATGAGTCTGTGCTGGATATATTTAACAAGAAATTAATGAACCTTTGAGTTCGCAGGTTACTCAAAATTACCTGATTTTACCTAATATGGGTCTGGTATGTGGCTGACTTGTTTGTGGGAAAACGGCCTACCTGATAGCTGTCAAGGCCCACAGACGTAGTCTCCGATTTCCCCAGTTCTTCATCTGAAATTAAAGCAAACTCTTTTTAAGAATCCAAACATACATTCCTAAGACCAGCTTCAGTCTGTAAGTAAATCACTAAAAAAAGGCGTAACGTTCTCCACACTGTGTGAAACATCTTGATATTCTCCATACTGGGCGATAACTAGCAGAAAAGTTCCTTAAAAAACCCAACCCTGGAGACCTCAGTGTTGTTTTCCATTTATCTACGTGAAGAAGTCCACTCTTTATCTGTAGACTAATAGTCTCTCCGACTACAAGCATGTATGTTCTCGTGCAGTTTCTTGTGAGGGAGACAGAGCACAGATGAAGGTCAGGGAGAGCTCTCATTTTTCACAAAAACCCTCTGCCACCTTCATTAATCAGGAGAGAAGGGACGGGCGGGGAGCACAGAGTTGGTTTCCTATGCTGTACGAAGACAAGTCCATTCCCATACGAGACGTCAAGACAGGAGTCGAAAGTGTGTAGGGTCTGGGTGGTCTGAGGGCAGGTTTCCCAAATGGGACGGCTGTATACAGACCGCACTGCCTCTGTCCTGCCTGTGTGGCACAGCCAGTGATGGCCTACAGATGCCGCATCACACGTCCAAAGCTGAGCTCTCTCTCCAACCGTTCCACTAACAGTGCTTTTGTGGTTTATCTCTAACACAAGCCATATCTGTTCTGTGCTCACACTGATACAGCTGCTTGCAGCACTGCCGTTTGTTAGGCCTATGACTGGTATACAACAGCAGATACGGCCCAGCTGATCTGTGGCTAATCTATGGCCGCTCTCGCTGTGACCTATGGATGATGAAGTACTGATCCTAAACTGATGTGTGAATGCTCTGCATTTTGGCTCTGCCCGATTTACACCTGATTCTTTGCCAATGCCCGTCTGACCTCTGGTTGGACTGGTTTGACCGCCTGCAGTTTCCTTCCCAGGACAGTGACTGGTACACAGCCGCTCACTTTATTTCATTATTACGCTCAAGTCGGTTTTTGAAAAATTTTTTTTTGCAATGGAAACCATCCCCTATGAGGGGGCTGCATGCAAGTCAAAGATAACGAGTTCATGCTTGTTTAACAAAGATAATGAAAAAGCTATTTTCTCAGTGTGACTGAATATTTTCAGATTCTTCCCACCAGAATTTATCAGTGCAGTATTAATGAGATGAGAGAAAGGCCACTGATTGTTCTGTCTTTCACCCTTTCGATGTGAACGCATGCGTGACTGTGGTGGGCCCTGGCAAAGCCAGACTGCGTGTACGCACACACACGGACACGTGTGAACGTTCTTTGGTTAGGAGCTTCTGATAGGACAAGGTGCTAAAGTTTGTTTGAAATGTTCCCTTTCAGAATATACAGGTTATTCAACACTAACAGCCTTTTCAAGTTCCACAAATTCCCAGAGGAAGTTGTGGGCCCAGAAGACATCCAGCGGGGTTGTCCGTGCACCTGCCGGAGGTGGGCTCACCCTCGTGCAGGTCGCCGTTCCTCTTCTCCTGCATGGCAATCTCGAAGCTGCTGTGCAGGATCCGGTTGAGCGTGGCGACCCAGTCCTCCATCTCGCCCTCACTGTCGGCTGCCAGCAGGTACGTGCTCTTGTCCTGCATCTTCAGCTCGAAGCCGTGACGACGCACCTTGTTGTTCTGCAGCCCAAACGTGGACATGGAGGAAGAGGAGGAGGATGAACAACGAGCCGAGGCGAGAGCGAATGCTGAACATCCGGCAGTACTACTGGACGCATACAACTTTGAGTGAAGTGCAACAGTGTGAAATTCAACTGGACGTTTACAGGTGGGCTTCTATTTAACAACAGGCAGCCCTGCAGAACGTTTGTAACACAATGTTCCACTTTATGAGCCAAAGATAGCACTTTGGTTCCCCTGACTTCAGGCTCGCCACCATTGTGCAATCCTGCTGCACACAAAACAGCCTTAACATTTAAACAAATACTGAATGTGATGTCAGTGGAATTAAAAAAAAAACACTACACACCCACAACATGCAGAACAGAGTAATTAGTGCATTGCTGAGCAGTTTCCCTAGATGAGCAGGACAGGGCAGCATGTAGGAGTGTCAGTTCAATATATGACATTCAGCAGAACAAACAGTGAACCAGAGATCTCTGTTTAGTGATGCTGACAACAGCGGGACAAAGAGAATCTCACTAAATTTCCTATTTCCTCCCTTTCACAGAAGTCAAAAGCACATGCGCCTTTTTCTAAGCCAGCCTTTTTCTAAAGCCAGGTTCTGAGACAACCAAGCACAGAAATAACAGCCATTATTTCAGTGTAATATTTACATGCTGGTCCTACGAGTCACACCTTGCTGCAACCGCTAAGAGTATTTTCATCCATAAATAATGATTTGTATATGCAGATGAGCAAAGGTTTGCAGGTGAGCTGTTTTAAAGCAGAGCGAGGAACCTCTATTGAACTGCACAGTGAGAGGTGGAGGTCCAGCAGCTTTCGAGTAAGACGTGACTTCTTCGGTCCTAAGCCATTGGGCACACAAAGCCGAGAGTTTGCATTCCATCTGATTGAATCTCCAGTTGTGAAAATGAGGAAACCACAAAGGCCTTTGTCTGGATCACACGGCCGTGGTTATGTAAATGTATAAAGTGTGATCCAGGAAAAAAGCCCTATGTTCTCCTCCTGCCTGTTTAATCACGGAAAGTCTGAATGCTGAGACTGAGAATGTGCCGGCCCGTGATGGCTATGAGACTGGGAGTGTGCCGGCCCGTCATGGCTATGCAAAAAAGGCAAAAACTGTTTCAATGACCTCTGAACCAAAATAATTAAAGCTGATTTAAATAAGAGTGTTTCTCCCCGGTAAGCTGCATGGTGGCACCAGTGGATCAGAGGTGTTTGTGTGTGTGTCTTAAGAGGGTGTTATGTTCAGAACACAGTGAAGATGAATTCTACATTTAATCAACTATAGGTCCACCTAAGTGCCAGCTGCAGTTGTCTACATTATCCAGCCCATATTCCTTACATTCTGAGGGATGATACAACAGACACTTGAATAAGACAACAGGAACTGCGACGGGAAATTTGCCGAGGAAATAAAGGAAAGACACCCAAATTATCAAGGCAAAACAGAAAGATTCAGTCATTTTTATGTAAAAACTCCTCTGCCTAAACACCAGCCAAGCTATGGAACTACACTGAACTTCTGAAGATGTTCTTCACTCAAGCACCGACTGCCCTGACAATGACACAATGGACATAATACGAACTGTGGTGACATCGTTGCGTTTACCACCGTGTGACACTGTCATTGCACGGACAGAGAGAATCCAAAGGTCACTGCTCAGGTTCACATTAACATGGACACACCTGCACGACACCCATGCACGAGTCCAGGAATATGGTTCCCTTGGGCTCCTTGGAGATCTTGTCATCCTTGTAGAAGTTCAGGTTGTAGGATCCATCGCCCAGCTGGGTCAGATGAAAATACCTCCTCTTGAAAGACTGCAAAGGAGATGTTTTTTTTGCTCTCAGCATCAGCATCCTCGCTGTCACAGTGAACAGTGCAGCTCATCAGTGTGTTTGACATCAGGCACCTTGCGTAACTCACCCTCATGGTGACACTCATGGCACTGTTCATGTTGCCCTTGTACAGCCAGCCCTGCTTGGTGACCCCACCCTTTTGGGAGCCCAGAGATGCCGTGTCCTGGGGGGTCACATGACCGACCGTCACTTCACGTACATGCTCACGCAGGGTTAAGCACACACATTCAAATACTGTTTCATCATGCTCTTTAGGGGCTTGGGATAAAAGAGCACTTCATCTCTACACACCCCCCTCTCTAAGGCTGTCACTTCGATGGGGGGGGGGGCATGAGGAAACCTACAGCTAAATGTGTCTGTGGCTACGTTAGCATTTCATTGGCCACTGCACCGTGGTCAGCTTGCACACTGGCAGGGGAACCATCCCATCCAACAACTTAGTCTCAGCAAAAAAAAAAAAACACAAAAAGAAGCACACACACACACACACACACACACTACAGCAAATTTACAGCTCCCAGTTCACCTGGACTGCATGTCTTTGGTCTGCGGTAGGAAACCTGAGAACCGGGAGGAAGGCCATACATGCAGTGGGAGAGAACAGCACAAATGGTGCCTAGTCATCTCCATCAAAGCTGTGACCCTGGAGGCACCACCTCAGCTCATGATAAACTGCTGTCTGATGTTTAAAACCTACAGTCTATAAAATCTCTTGCTCATGCTCTTTATTCTTCCAAAAGTAATTTCAGGAGAAGCCATTCAGGAAAAAAAAAAGAGTTAAACATGAGCCAACGGTTTCTAATAAATGAAAAAACATCTCCAAACAGTGAAAGTTTCACACGAGTCTAAATTAAATCAGTAATTTTCTTGAGGAGCTGTTTTTTAATGAGAGCTTTTCAAAACAAACCCAGACAAATTCCAAGTCTTGCAGTTACAAAGTACTGTTCCAAGCATTTTAACAAGTATAATTGATGTGTTTTCACGATGACAGGATTTTTACTGGTTTTCTAAAAAGGTCATTTTATTGGTTTTCTAAAGGACCTGGCAGGGACCAGACCCTCGCCAAAGTGCTGCAGACCCATCTTCTCTCTGTCTGGACCCTTTCAATACTGTCCTCCCATCAGACGCCCTGCCTAGTGAAAGCCTCCAAAAAGTTTCAAATGTACGTTTTCAGCAAACCCCAGTGTTTCTCATAGGATAATCGGTCTAATCAGAGTACAAAAGTCATCCTAGGTCATCCAGGCATTGCTTTATCTTTTACAGAAGTATAACTAAGGTGTAGATAAGTTTGAAGACCTGTGACCCTGAACAGAAAGTGTGTTGGATAATACATAGATGGATGGATAAGTGTGACAATCTGTGACCTGGCATGGGATGGAATCCCCCTTGATGTGAGGTGACTGATCAGTGAGCCTCACGCATTCCTTGCTAGATCGGCTTTTGTTCTTTACCCACTCAGAGAACAGTTAATGAGAGGAGTCATGGAGCCTTTTCAGGGGACAGGTGGAACACTCAAAAGGCTGCAGTCTCAAGTACCAGGAAAGTCACTGGAGTGCGTCCCAAATTGGGTCAGGAAATATTCTCGTATGCATTTCTAAACCAGAGAATTTAACTAAAGGAATGTTACAGTAACAACGGTGAAATGTGAACCAGCGACTGGTTTCACTGGCCAATCACCAAATGAAAGCCCTGCATTCATATGATTCCATGACACCTTCAGCACAGCCCCAAGGCTTCTGAAGCACTTTCCACCTCCTGTTAATTAATTAATTGCTGCCTAATGTAGACACGAGCCAATAAAGCCACTTATCTGAATGCTGCTAGGCAAAGCAGAGTAACCCATAAGTGTTGAAAAATAATAAGCGCTAACAATTTAAGGTTGTGAAAGGAGGCGTATCTTTTTATTAATGCTGTGGTTTTGCAGAAGAGCAATTCTGAAGCTCTTCCCCACCATCACCTCCGCCCACGTGCTGATGGACTGATCTCCCTGTCCAATGTGCCCTCTGCTCATCCAGCACTGGAGACCTCTGGTGATTTACAGCGAAAGGGAAAACACAAAAATCAGTCCCTGGATCTGTTTGAACATGCATGTGGCTGAGAGTATCCATGGGGCAGGACCCTCTGGGGGCGGGGCTCTGGATGCCAACCAAGACCTTATATAATCGGAAGGTCCTGTTTTAAACCAAGGCTTAAATAAAAAAGATAAACGATGTTGAAAATATGGTACTTCTAGCCAAAAGTGAACTGTATCAACAAAAGGCTACACTTACACATTCACTATAGTATGCTAAAGCATCGCGCCACCAGAGGCCGTCCCACATGTTCAGCAGTGCTTTGTGTGTGAACGCAGTTTAGCCTAAATACTTGTGATCTCTGAACATCTGAAGCGGCAATAGGAGCAGTTTCAGGTGGTGACATCACTCTCACCTCGTCTTTGTCCACATCCTCGTCCACTTCGTACACGTGGACCGCCAGCTTCTCTGGTCTGGCCACTTTGCTACAAAACCAGGAAAGGGATGTAAATGGTTTTTCTGGCAACTCAACTGGCCATGCACTCAAACAAGACCCCATCACTCATGTAACCAGTACCAACAAACTGGTCATAGGTCACAAAAGGCTAATGTCAGTGAAACATGCTGCTCTTGTTTAGTCACTTCCTGCTAAATTTTAAGGGTTCGAATGTGCGCCTAGCACCAGTAGAGAAACAGATTTATATTCAGCCTGAGCTATTGTTAATGAGAGAATAACACGACATTTACCATCTCATTTTTAAGTACAACTTTTAATAAAATTTAATTGACATCGAACACCAGAAGTTACTTTCCCCGCAATGTTGTTTTTTTATATATTATAATAATATATCTCTTGCCCACCCGCAACAAAACAACAGCCTAAACAATAGCAGCAGTGAATGCGCATTTGGAGACAAACGCAGGTGTGCAGCAAAACTGCAATGGGGGCATCTTCTCCAAGGTGACATTCAGGATAATATCTATGAGTGTCCTGCTTGTTTTGGACACACAGGGGAGTGGTATTCAGCATCCCGAACAGAACAAAAGGCAGCCTGCTGTACACTACACCTGTGTCTGATGCTAATAACAGGCATCGCAGAGTCAAACAAAAACGGCCTTACTTTGGAAGCTGTCGGAAGTCTCCGGAATATTCCTCATACTTGTAAGACACAACGTGCCAGTCTGAGGTGTACGTCTTGATGCACTGAAAAAGGAAAGGGAAAATTCTCTCGTTGACATTTCACACGTTCTTTTCCTCATTTACACACAAATTACGCAAAGTTCTTTTTTTTTGTTTTATTGGATTGGCCTTCCCACGACCCTGAATCGGACAAGCGGTATAGAGAATGGGTGGATGGATTAATGGATTGATGGATGGATGGATAGATTGATGGATTATCCTTAAATAAATTCTCCGGTTGGTTGACAAACCCTGCCTCATGGAAATGTAGTGAACGGAGAGATGTAAGCCATACAAAGAACCGTATGAGCTGCAGTTATCGCTTAAGTGACCTTCTAATACGAAAGCAATTTCTATAAGCAACTGAAGATTTTCACCTTTCTGTACAGCTGAACACATCACAGAAGAAACTGAGGTTAAGCACAATAACACTAAAGCAGCTCGCCTGAGATGTCAAATAACGACCTCCAAACTAAAAGGTCATTTCTTTAAGCACCCATTATCATCAAGCAAACTGCATCAGTGATAAAACGAGTCGGTGCAAACACACTGTAAAGCTGCGTCACGAATTTACAGTAAGGAGCAGAGACCTCATGGACCCCTAGTTTAGCTCCTCCATCTCCAGACCATCTCATCGGATTAGTGCTCACACAGGAAAAGGGAGCAAAGTGACGAGGCATGTGGGGTGGAGAGCATTGCGGTGGGTTAGGGTTAAAGGAGCAGCCATCTTTGGTCCTGCTGAGAGTCTGGTGAGAAAACACTAACTGTATTTCACTGTGAGAGAGTGAGTGAGAGAGTGAGGGAGAGATTGAGTGGGGGGAAGGGGGCAAGAGAGGGAGGGAGTGAGAGAAGGAAAGAGGAAAAGAGAGTGAGAGACCCTGGCACAGCTGACAACCTGTATGGGATGCATGTAATTTAATTTCCTTTTTAAAGCGGCTCACATTTGCATGTTTATTATCTCACCTGCCTGTAACACAGTTGCCAAACACACTATGTTTAACCTGCCGCGGGTGTGTTGGTTGACATTCCGCAGGCTTCTCTGTAAACATCGGGCCCAGTTCTGTGGCTCCGTAGCCATTCGGAGGTTTTTATAAATAACACACTCTGACACACACTGTTTGGTGTGTGTCACTACACAAGGGGCTGTGTGCGTTAAATTAACAGTAAAATTTTGGTAGTAAATCACCCAGTATTAAAGTTAGCACAATATACATACATTTACATTATATATGCTATAACATTAGCTATAACATCCCATGTATGGTACACACACATTTCATTTGGTCATAAAATTAATTTAAAAAAATCTAGTTTATGATAAAATATCATAATTTTAGACATATGAGACTGACTGTGCTATTTAGTGCAACAGGAAAGCGAAGGTGGTGGAACACGATTCTCAAAAACAGAAAAACAACAGCGTGATGTGAAAGAGCAATCTCTAACCTAATGCGCTGCTCTGCCACAAACAGCAAACAGGCAGGCCTGCTGCATCAGTAGCCCCCACAGGGCCTGTCACATCCCTTTAGTGAAAGGCACGAAGTGTACGTGTTAAAAGCATGTGCTCAGACTCCAAAGCCAGGCTACGTGGGCGTGCTAGGAAAATGCGAACAAATAGGGCCTGGCTCCATTTGTCCTCCTGTCCTTCCGGCAGGACATCTGCTCATTGTTAGATGGTTACGCAAACATCTCAGCATCTTCTGACATACCGAAACTGGGCAAGTCAGGAGAAACGGCAGTAGAGCGCTGCAGGTGTTGCTGTGTCGGTTGCCTGCATTCACGTCTGCAGGATATTCAGTGAGTTCTGTGATGCTAGAGAACCCCCCCCCACACACACACACACACACACACCTCATGCCCAGTTTGACTGGGGCCCTCGTGTATCTGTAATCCTGTACAGCCAGATCAGCGTATAACCCTGCAGAAACTGGGTGCTCCGGCTGCACACTGGACAAGAGCTATAGGGGGCAAAGCCCACTTGTGAAGGACTGTACACTATTTTGGTGACAGTCCTGTGACTTCTGACCTTGGGCCGGGTGCCGGTTGCCTCGCAGAGCACTTCCTTTCAGAATGCACATCTGCTGTTTAATCTTCACTTTTGGAATGAAAATGAATGAAATGTAAATAACATCAACGTAACGTGGGTTTATTTGTTATTTCCACCCCATGGACTTTGAGTGAATGAGCTCACACAGCAGTCCTGTGAGGCTCTGCTAAAGTGATTCTGCAACGATGCTTTGTGGCCAACAAAGCCCAGGTGACAGACTACTTTCAGACAAAGGGCTCCAATGCGGCGATCTTCAGAAGTTCAGACCCCGCTCTTACCTCCTGGACAAAAAGGCTCTCGGCGTCCCTCTGCGCATTTTCGGGCACTGAGGGCCGGAGCGTTCGCCCCTGGCGCTTGATGGTCGATATCTGCACAGGAAGAGAATTCAAAGTTCAGGGACTAGTCTGCTTAACACCCTTGTGAGCACCATGGGGGTGGAGTTGGAGGGGGTGTAGAGGATGCTACATTTTCAACTCGCCTTGGATCCTGCATTTTCAGTAACTTCATCGTTACGACCGCTGCTGGCTTACAAACATAAACCGTGGAAAGGCACAACATTTACTTCGCTGAATAAACAATATTTTCCTGTAATAGTTTTCTGTGTAAGCAGAGACATGTATTGGAAATTCCTGCCAGCGACATTATAATTTGTCAGGCGTGCCCGTTAAACGTACTGTACAACAACGCGCCCGAACTCGCACGTCAGCAGTCCAGCTCCCACCAAGAACGGACTTCCAAAACAGAGCTCAAATCCAAGGCACATGGGGAACATAAACGGCGCCGCCCAGGCGTTAAGCGCGAGCAGGGCTTGTCATGCCGCTTCCTCAGGACGAGAACATGCTCAACTGGCTGCGATTCCATCACACACTCCTCAAAATGTGTTTCCATTCTTTACAGTGGAGTTAACGGGGAGAGGAGAGGCAGGGTGCTTCACTGCAGGCTCAGCAGCGAGGCCCAGTGGTACGCCCTACAGCTGGTGGACCGGGCCGGTGTCATGCAATACAGTGTGTCCTTCAGTGCAGCACCTTCCACTTAATCAGTACAGGGTGTGTGTGTGTGTGTGTGTGTGTGTGTGTGTGTGCGTGCGTGCATGTGTGACTCTGTAAACCTGTTCCAAAAACCTAAAAACCAGGGTTGTGCTGTGCGGGGAAACAGAAAGCCAAGAAAAGCACCCTAGCCACGACACTATGAACACGCACAATACTTAATAAAAATCAGTGACTTCACCATCTATTAATATTATCTAGGGTGAGTTAATATCACAGGGTTTAGAGCTGAGTATTGAAAGAAAGAGTCTAATTTTACTTGTGAGGGATAGACTGATATAAATAGCTTGTGACGTGAAATGTTATTAGTTGTACAGTGTCTGTTAGGAGAAGACCTAAGCTTTAATTATCTTTTATGTCATATCGCGCTTAGACTCTGTTGAGCATAACATGTTTGCTACGCCCAGGGAGTAAACTAGATCTGAACTTCCCTTCTGAAATGTGGGAGTGAGGAAAACTTGATAAAGAGCCCCCAAGACAAATCCCTTGGTGCTGTAATTTATGCTAATTTATCACTTTGTTGATCAAAAGCCTGGAGCTGTCTTCAAGCAAACAACCCTAAAATGACAAGGGGGTGTCACTGATTTAACAAGAGGCAGAGACAAAAGGGGGTGCGGCTGATTTAATGAGAACCAGAGGTGAAAGGGGGTGTGGCTCATTTAAAATGAGGCAGACCAGCCTGCATTCAGAGATCGGTGATGATTTGGGGGTTAAAGCAGGGTTCCTCTAGGGGTTCTACCTAGACCCTCCAGGACAGAGAGATAGCGCTGCTCAGCATGTCACCTTTCGACCCAGGAAGTGCTGTCAAACGCACAATGCAGCCAAAAAAACAAAGCAAAACGAAACCCCACCCACAGTAAATTAGCTGTAAAATGTATCTCAGTTCCTGTGGGATTTACTGCATTCTTCCAAGTCCTAAGAACTGGAGAAATGAATGTGAAATGGCTGAGAATTGATTACAGTGCATTTACTGTTGACGGCAAATGGAGGTTTGACCAGTCTGTGAAGCTCTGAATAGCAGTGCTGGTTTGAGACTGCGGCCTTCCTGTGAGAATGCTCATGTTTGCCTTCACTTAGCACCTCCTGAGTAGCATGTCGCCTACCAAAACACAAACAAACTGAGCACAGTGGAATGAGGCAGACCACATGGAGCACCTTTGTTGTGACTGACTCCTTTTCCACGGGGGTTGGGAGGAGGAGGGGTTAAACAGACCTTCACATCCACTGGAAAATGTCTGGCTGCCACTTAGTCTTTCAGCGTAGGTATGCTTCTGGAATTTTCCGTGGCAATACAGAGGTCAACATCTGTGCGTTGCTGGCCTAGACAAGGCAAAGGTCCAAGATGGACTAATCTGCTGTCCCTCCGGCTTTTGCTCAAGGTTCTGTACCATTATTCGTGCACGAGCAGTACATCAAAAGAGCCTCATAATTGAGTCTGGCCACTCCCACAAGCATTAATGCTAAGGAAGAGTGGAGCGCACTCATGTGCCAGCTGTGTTTATTGTACCACAGTTACAGTGATAACTGAGATCAGGGGTCAGGGCTATGGTAATAGCTGGGACTGTGATGATGAGGGTGGGAGAAGTTCTCTTACAACATTCCCTACCCTAGGGGATGGGGTCTAATCAAAGACCAAAGTGGTGGGGGCTGACAAGGAGGCGTCTCTGACTGGGGCTGACAAGGAGGCGTCTCTGACTGGATGACCCCTGTTATTAAATGGACATCCACTGCTTGACCTTTCCTTCCTTTCAGGGATGTGAGTCTTCCAGATGTGGAGGGGTATATTGTTCTCCCTCATTGTGAGCACTGTGTTCCCTCCCCTGGGAGCTTCGCCGATTGCCCCCGCTGTGATAAACACAGCCAGGAGGGCTCAGCATCCACACCAGGAGGTCACACCCTCCCCACTCCTGCCGACTGGGGCTTCCTGGAGCGAGATGTTAATCTGTGTAATGGCACGATGAGAACGGAGAGGTATGTGCAGACCTGCCGTGGGTGTGGGGGTGTAGGAGGGGTGGACTGGGGCACAGGATATGTGCCTAAGGGCACATGAAGAGTGTTAGGACAGTCCAGCTACAGAGCCCTAACCTTGCACGTATAACTGTAGCATTAACGTTAAAAATCCACCCACATCTGCTGTGCTACAACAGTTAACATGGCACAGACGTGCAAAATCAGTCAATCAATCAGTCAATCAACATTTATTTATATAGCACTTTATAACAACTGAAAGTTGACCAAAGTGCTTTGCGGATCAGATAAAATAAGGCATACAGTAAGAAGCATAAAAAATAAAAAGCAAGAATTGTATTAACACCAAGCCCACAGAAACAGAAAACCAAAACAGAATGTTGGGAAGCAAGACAAGTGAAACACGTCAGCTCGCTACTGGCTACTAAAACCCAAAAAACAAGCTTTTATTTTTGATTTAATACAGGCCAGATCTGTAGCAGATCGAACGTCACAGGGTAGAGAGTTCCATAGTTTGGGAGCAGATCACCAAACCGTTTGCACCTTGACCTAGGAACTTCAAGAAGAAGTTGACCAGATGAAAATCAGGACAGAAAACCCGTGTGTGCCTAAATAGAACATAGTGCCACTTCAAAGAAAAACAACGTGTTAAGTGGTGCATCTCCTACACAACGCCTCTATGGCATGCAGAATGGCACTGCTGTTATCCAGAGCACAACCGTTCCCTTTAAAGGAAAGGTATTACAGCTAAAATCCACAGCTCTGTTGGTCAAAGGATAATGTGGTCCATTTTAGATCCCTATCACAGCTTTAACTGGGGTATTTCTGAGAGCTCGGATACCTCAAATGCACCAACTCGTAGGTCACAAAAGAAACTGATCGCCATGGAAACCTGACTTGACAACGAACAACCTGGTTCAATCAAAATATACAGCTTATTTACAGGCAGTATCAGCCTAACTGTGACGATGACATAAATATTTTCATCTGTGGGACGTGCCAGACGGGTGCTCCAGCGGCTTGTTTGCAGACTTCTATTCTTGTGATGGGTCAAATCCAAACACAAAGCAGATTTGGGCCGTCCTACTCAACCGCTGTGGAGCCCGTCGGACTTTCAGCTAAAACAAAACTGTGTTTCCATGCCAAAACTACAAGCGGCGAGGCCTCCGACGCCAGGCCCTGGCAGAAAGATAGAGAGTAAATTAGCCAGTGGGGAGACATGGCTAACGGCAGGGCTCGTGCGGAAAACTTTCACTTCGAACTGGTCCGAAAACCCCCCTCAGGCAAACAGTCCCATGACAGTGCTACAAAAAACCGTATCTGAGCCAGGTGATAAACTTTCTTGCCCCTCTTCAGCAGTAATTTGTGTGTAAAGTTTCTGCATGATACTGTCCTGGGATTCTCCCACCCCCACCCAGCTTGCTGGCTATTTGCTTCCCTTACACCAGGACTACAATAAAGAAGGTTTCCCGATGCATGACTTCAGTCATATGTCGTATACAGATATTCCTCTGCCCAAGCATTTAAGAATGATAAAAACCAGATGGTAATGAAGTAAACCCTTATTCTGTGTTTTTTTTTTATGAACAGTCTAAAACACTTTGTCTTAGAAATATAATTTGATAAAAACTATCACATTTTTGTTACTCTATATTGAGGCAAAAGACTCCCACAAGGGAGGAGGAGAAGGGAGGACCTGCAGACTGATAGCAGAGTATGTGGCAGGCCAGTAACAGACCCCCTCACCAGGGGGACGTGCGCAAGGAGAAACATGTTGGACAAGCAGGTGCTTAATGTCTCAGCTTGGACAGAGAAAAGAGAGGATCCAGGACACCACACATACTGTAGTCCAGCTCTCCTCAATAAACTACATAACACTATTCACTACAGAACAAAGAGTAGACCTTCAAGTTTGACTGGACTGCTTTGGATGTTCTTCTATGCAAAATGATGAAGGTCCAGCTGTCCATTTGGACCTAAAAAAAAGGAAGACTGCCAGCTCTATGAGAAATCTGTTTTCCTCTACTGAACAGAGCCAGGAGCATGTAAATGACATTACTGTAATAGTCTAACTGCTTCATTCTCCTTTATTCACCTGCCCCCCCACTGAGCAGCATAGTTTTACTATAACAAATCTTAATTGTTTTTGATATGATTTACTGATCTTCTTTTTCAAAGTTTAAAAACTAATTGAAATATTTTTTGGACAAATAAATTGGGGGAAAAGAAGATATGTTACATGAAATATTACACACTACCAAAAACAAGCAAAGCCCTCATGAAAACTGAAGTCCTACAGTTCTAATATTCTGAGATGCGTTAGGTCAGAGTGGTTATTTAGTAGTGTGCAGATGTCTGGACTAGTCATGATGTGCTTGGTGATCATGAGGTCTGCCCTGCACACCTGCTGTTGTCCTCATGAGGAACCACCAAGCATGATCTCACGTACGAACCTGAGTGCGACGGTAGTCACCGGAACGTTCCGCAGAGTACTGCGAAACAGCGGCCGTCGCAGTTAGCACAAGGTTCACAAGGTCACATAGCTGCCATGACTCTGTAGCTCAACTGTGGAGAAAAACTATTTCTAGAAGTAGTAATTGTGCTGGAACGTTCTGTTAACTCGGATTTTAAGTGTGTTCAGCTATCAGCCCACGCAGATAAAGAGTCAAAACTCCTCCACGCAGTAAAAACACATATATAAATAAATAATGAAGGTGGGCCTTTTTCGTGCTGTGTCAAAAACACATCAAAGTAAGTCAGATGTTAAACTCATTCTCATGGTCAATTAAGATCTGGATACCTTATTCTTTTTAAGACCAAACGTGATTTGCGATATAGGAGAAAAACAACGGAATTACCTCAGCCAGACAACCAAAGGAGCTGTCTCCATTTCCGGCTCGCATATCTTAAAATATCAGAAATAAATTACTGTCGTTCTCAATCTTTGCGTGGTTTATTCAGCTGGTCAGGAATGGGACCAAGCAAACACCACCCAAACTTCTAATTCTCTTCATTTGTTCGTCACCAGTTACTCCAAAGAGCCAAACCTCTTGAAACCCAAAAGATGTGTTAACAGAGTAGGTCAAAGGGGAAAAGTGGGGCCGATGTTGAGGAAGATCCAATTTAGACCAGGAGACAACTGACCGTAAAGCTGGGAAACAGATGGACCTGTGGGATTAACTTACAATTAATACCAATGTGAATACAGGAAGAGCCTTTTTCCTTCATGTAAACTCGGAAGTCCTCTGGTTTGTGAGATAATGTGGAAGAGGGGCAGAGTGCGGATGTGCCCAATACTTCCGCTCCTCTTTGTAAACTCCACATGTTCCCCCAGCAATGCGATGCCGAGACAAGTTCCCATTACGCAACTTCCACAGCGATGTCTCGCTTACATATCACTGGAAACTTCACATCTGGGGCAGAGTGAAGGCAGGGACATTTTTAACCTGTGTCCCTCAGGCCCCTGAGGGGAGTCCAAACAAGCTCTCTGTGACAACGCTTTGTCCAAAGTTTCGATACATCTTGTACTGGACATCTCATTAACTCACCGGTCATGGTCACTCATGATTAACATTGAGTACTTTGCCAACAAGCCAATGCTTTCATTTAATGTATTATATGGGTACAGATTTATTTTTAATCGTGCACATTAATATAACATCTGGCTATGAATTACAAAAATCTCTTTTGTCTAAATTGTACAGAACAGAATAAAAAACCTAAAAACACGTGGCTTTGCTGATACTATGCCACAGATCTGACTAAGCCCCAGATCTGACTTGTGACTTCTGCCTGTATGGAGTCCGGGCTTCTCAAAGGGAATCAACTGTCTGTTATGATAACCCCAAGACCCCTGCCTCTTCAAAACGTATCAGAGGTTGATGATGGGAACTGGAAGCCTGCTGGGCTCCGTTCTGCAGACAACAGAGTGGCTTGTCACCAAAGAGTGGGAGACTGTTGTCTTTGTTGAATCAGGCTGTTAGAATGTTCCGGAAAACGTGGCCTCGCCTACTGTGACTGGACCGGTGGCCTCCTCTTTCCCCATCTGAAGCAACTCATCTGCTGTTTGCTCTTCAGGGGTCTTGGCCTGATCCCTGGGAATGGGGGGGGGGTGGTGTTGGGGGGGGGGTTAGATGTTACAAACCAGGAAGTACAACAGGGGGA
>JABJVR010000001.1:12165831-12178051 GCA_025773905.1 Chitala chitala | reverse complement strand
GGAGCGACACCCAGCAGCGTGTGAAAGGTGCGGCCTCAGGAGCGACACCCAGCAGCATGTGAAGGGTGCGGCCTCAGGAGCGACACCCCGCAGTGTGTGAAGGGTGCGGCCTCAGGAGCGACACCCAGCAGTGTGTGAAGGGTGCGGCCTCAGGAGCGACACCCCGCAGTGTGTGAAGGGTGCGGCCTCAGGAGCGACACCCCGCAGCGTGTGAAGGGTGCGGTGCATCTCTCCAGGTGAACGCTGCTCATGCTGACTTTCCACATGCTATGCACACATTCCATACATAAAGATGTGTAGTTTTACTGGACACTTTAAACATAAATTCGGTATATGCACGTATATAATAAAATTAGCTTAAAAGACCACATAATGGTCAATTAACAATATGAAACTGGTTATAAGACCTCGAAATCCAAGAGTAAATGCACTTTGTTGAAAATATGCATGATCGGATAAACGTATGTTTATGCACATCAGACTAGACAAGCGCTTGAAAATGTGCTATAAGAAAGGACGGGGGTCCTGACTGGCTCGGTGCTTATGCATTTATACCTGGTTTTATGTCGTCAGTTAACATGTTCTTGCCACGGACCGAAGGAGCGCACCGTGCTTAAATTGATGTCTCCCGACTGCTTAGCTACCGTGTGGGTTTGAGGGTTTTTTAAGGCGGACTGGTGTCCAATTCAAGGTGTACGTGTCCTTAGCTTGCAGGGACAGGTTAAGCAAGGACGCAGTTATCCCCCTCAAAAGTGTGTGTGGGGAGCCTGTCTATAACTATATAGTTAACAGTGTACACAACGGAGGAGGGGGGCGCCAGCTGCACCCCTGGGGTTAAGCGTTGCTAGAAAAATTAATCTTAAGAAATGCTGCCACCTGGTGGTAATTTCTTGTGCGAAATGTACATTTTACAAGATCAGGATCATGAGAAGTTAAGGTTAATCGACTGTTAAATTTACAACTGGATTATCACGTTTTGAATGTCCGCGCAGTCTTGAACATTTTAACCATACAACTTTCAAAAGATGTTGACTAACAGAAACTTGGAGTCAATCTTCCACTCCTTTCTGCACCTGAACCCGGGAGGACTGTGCAGGCTCCACAAACACTAAACACTGGAGTCAAAGCATAGTGAAAAGAGCCCACCTTCTGCCTCAGGACAGTCTGGCTGAACACCACACACACCCTTCTCCATCTGTACACCAACATGGTGGAATAACTGAGTATATACTCTAATAGACCAAGGACGTCGGCAAGTTTCGAACATTCAATGAACACGGAAACACACGACACCACCCACATTGGTTTTATTGCTTTTTAATGTCACAGCGGTGTAGCCTGCATCTCGTCCCGTGCGGAGTCTGACATCAGCTTGTCCCATCTGCATATCACTGTTTAAAACACCAGTAAGTTCCCCCTCTGTATGGCAAAGTCTGGGCTAGAGCATTCAAGGAACAGATTTTTTTAGTGTCTTTTATACATAATCATTAAAGCTTCTATTATTTCAGTTTTAATAAAAAGTAATAGTTGGCTGTAAAATTTAAACAATTTAAACAAAGAACATCACACAGCCTAAAATAAAAACACATCAGTTGCTATTCTAATATAGGCTTGTCATAAGAATTTAATTTTTTTTTCTTCTTTTCATGGATGTGCCAGAACTAGTAATGGAATACTTTATACTTTTACATAGAATAGTGGTATAAATCCCTATTAATCCCCTTCATCCATAAAATCTTACACATATTTCTTCAACATCTTACTTAAATTACTTTACCTGCTTACCATATACATTTAAAGTATGTTGACTCTCAGTTTTTTTTTTTCTTTTTTTACAAACCTGGAATGGTCAACGTATAAAAATGGCTTTAAAAAGGCTCAGATAGTTTTGGCACTTAGCCTGTTTGATGAAAACATTTTTTTTTTTTTTTTTTTAAAGTTTGAATTAAAGGAATGTGTTTTGGAAAGGAAAGAAAATTCAGTTGTGCATGCAGCATGTTTTCAGTTGAAAACACAAAAAGGAGAAGAGTATGGTTATTTGACATCTTAAAAAAAACAATGGCATGTAAAAATTAGGACAAGACTACTTAAAAAACTTTATAAAATGGCTACCTAGAAAAAAATGGTTTGGAATTCTGTAAAAATGCAGTAAAAACAGTCTCTGATGTTGTCAAAACCAGCAGACATGAAACCTTTAAAGCATTTAAAAGCACAGATATTGTTGTGCACGGGCACTGATCTATGAAGGAGTGTCCATAACAGGTCCCAGGGGACCTGACTGTACGCAGTCGGGCTGTGCAGCCGGCTGCCAAGGGCATGGCTCCGAGAGACGGTCCAGGCACGTGGGTGCAAGGGGCGGAGCCTGGAAAGGGCAGGGCTTTGAAGGGACAGGGCCTGGGAGAGAGTGAGTCAGGGTGAGGCGGGGACACACAGGCAATCCCAGCCTCCCTGGGTTAGTAGGCCTGCAGATCCTTGCGGTTCTGGATGCGGGTGCGGCTGGCTGAACTCGTAGCACTGCGGATTACCTCCATCCACCTGTGGGACACGCACAGGGACAAGACTGTTCAAGGAGACAGGTGGACACACACAGAGCAAAAGGAGACAGACAGAGACAACACCAGAAGACAGACAGGTCGATGTGCAAACACAAAGAGGCAAGGCAAAAAGAGCCATCCCACCCTTACAAGCTGTGCTGGAATGTGTACCTTTATAGTCGTGTTTAACACACAGATACAGGTTGATATCAGACCAGTTACTGGCTTTACTGTTCGCTTCAATCTCATTTCATCCACCAGGTAACAATTGAGGTGTACAAACTGTATGCTAAAAAGGGTCAGTACAACCCAAAGTACTGTTCAAGCGTGGTGCTGTACCTCTCGAAGGTGTACTCGCTCTCTGATCTGAAGTAGTACACATGGGATTTGAAGTGCAGCTTGAAGACGTAGTCCTTATGGATGTTCTCCGACTCAGAGGGGATGGTGATGGAGTAGCCCAGCAGGGGTAGGCTGGCCAGGGGGTAGTCATCCTGAGAAGGGGAGGGGGGGCAACACCAGCGGGACCAGGTGAGGGGGCAGCAGCAGCAGCAGCAGCAATCTCCGCTTAGCACTAGTTTCCTCAACACCTCCAGCATAAAACGTGCTACATGCGAAGTCCGCTAACAGCCTAATGACCACATTTATTATTAAATACACGATAGCAGCCTGGTCTCATTAGTAAGTAATTAGAGAATTCCCAGCAGTTCTGGTGTAATTGGGTAAAATAAAAGGTTCTTCTACTCATCCATCTATCGACACATTGCTTATCCTGCGCAGGGTGTTGAGTTGCCTGGGGCCTATTCCAGGCAGCACAGGGTATGTCCTGGACAGGGCATGTGTGTGCACACACTCATGCAACACACACACACACTAATTTAGATGACCTAATTTACCTGATCTGCATGTCTTTGGACTGTGGGAGGAAACCATGCATCACTCAGCTAGGAAGCCACAAACCTGGTGCGTCTTGTAGAAGAACAGGCTGAAGTTAGTGAAGACCACCCAGAGCTTCTGCCACCCGTTGCTGTTCTTGAACTTCCTTAGCAAATTTCCAGACAGCTGATTCTAGCCGGAGAAGACAAATGAGTAACTGGCTGTGGTCATCTTTGTGTGTAGACAGTGACATGAAGTGTTTATTGTACAGAGGAAACGATCTAATGTGACAGCAGTAAGGCAAGAGAATGAGACGCATGCAGTGTCTGTAAAGAAGGACACTGTGTGAAAATGCAACCAGTCTGAGGTCAGCTGAAGGCCCCGAGGATTTGCTGCTTCACAAACACATCGCTGTGTTCAGCATTATCATCATCACTGGCCTGTCTGTTGTACAGCATTTTACAGTACCAGTGAACAGTTTGGACACACCTTGTTAGAGAGATGTTTATTTTCCCAGTTGGTTACCTTTTGGGATGACAATGGTGGCATTAAAATTATAAACTAACATAAGTGGAATTATGGATCGAGAACCATGTGCGGAAAGAAATGCTCAAAAACAATATTTGGACTCTTCTAAATGGGTTCCTCTTGCCTTGGTATTCTCACAACAAGCGTCACTTTGGATGGTGCTCCAACAGTCCTGAAGGAGTTACCACATTTGCTGACCATTTGTTGGCTGTTTCCCCCCCCCCCCCCACTCTCCAATCCAGTTTGAACAGAAAGTAAATAGTGTGTCCAAACACTTGACTGGTAGGGTACTACAGCTGTCTAACATTCTGCACGTCGTCAGTGAAGACCGTGTGAAAAGTATGTACCTTTAGCTAAAGAGGAAATGTTGGAGTAATAAAACAACAGGACTGCAAATTTTTGTTGGAAACGCTGTATTGCCACCTACTGGCTATAATGTCACAAATGTTAAAATCATAGTTTTGTCATTCAAATTTCCATTTCTTTTTTCTCCCCAACCTGCACTGGATTTTTAAAGATGTATTAATACATGCAGCCTGTGCTAAATATCACTGAACAGACCGTCCGGAACAGGAACTGATGTGGGTGGAGTTTATGGCGAAGGGGCGTGGCTACATGCAATCTGCCCCTCCCCCTTTTTTTGTCACTTTTACCTCTAAACTCCTGCAGGTATCACTAAAGGAGAGGCTTTGTACTCGGTACCAGCAGACCAGAGAGAGAGCCACTGGACCCTGGCCACTGGCAGGCCCGAAGACGGGCAGCACTGAGGCAGACGTGACAGAACTGGGGTCCTCTACCAGGTGAGGGCCAAGAGTGAGGTGAGAAGACAGACAGGAAAAGTCCGACAATAGGAGACAGAAAGAAAGAGAGAGAGAGAGAGACACAGACAGACAGACAGAGACTGAGTAGGTGAGGTGAACACTGGGAGGAGACCATTTATGAACAGGATGCTGCTGAGCCACAAGCAGCAACTGTAGGGAAACATCATAGAACATGTGCAGTGTGGTGCCACTGAGAACTTTTAACAGAGCGTCCCCCGTTCATAAAACTGACCCCTTCCACTTTTCCCTCCACCAGATAAAATATAAAGACCAGTCCCATACAACACGTAGCAGACCCTCTGACATTGTCATCTTTGACCTGAACTTGTTCCTCCACACATACCGCCTCAGCAGTTAGTATTGAGCCAACTTAAAAGGTGAGCAGCTACATCAAACGGCCTTGTAAAGAAACAGGTTTAAAAGCAGACTGCCTCAGCTGGGACTTGTTGCGTGAATTTGGCTGGACAAGCAGACAGGTATCTGGAGCGAGTGACAGACAGTGAGAGGAAATAGAACAGGAGGAATCCAGAATCATGCTGGAAGGTGAATGTTGACCTGTGGAGAGGGGAAACCACGTTAGCAGGTAGAGCAGTGCTCCAGTGATCTACCTGAAAGAAAAAGTCTTTAAAACGACTACATAGCCGAGTCAGGTAAACCTTCTATAGGGACAGGAGTTCTGGATGTTGAGCCGTGAACATCCACAGGCTATGCAGGGTTAAAAAGAATCTCCAGTGGACTGACGCCAGAAACCTGTGCGTGACAACGTGACAGCATCATGCTTGTGGAGAGAAGGGTGTTAACGCAGAGTGACAGAGGTGTGTAGAGCAGCGCGGAGGGACAGCGAGAGACAGAGGCGGGCGCAGGCCAGTACCTCCACGGCTACGCTAAAGTCCACCATGGACACACTGGTGTTCCGGTGCCAGCATACGTGCACCGTGGTGTTACCCCGCTGAGGGGCCTGTCTCTCCAGGGAGGTGCGCGAGGCGCTCAGGTCATCCTCGGACTCCTGCTCCAGAGCTGCTTCCTCCGGGAACTCTGGGAATACCAGCAAAGGAGGCTGTTAAGTGCTGACGCAATTCCCCTGGCGGCCGGACGATGTGGACCTCCCGCTGGAGTTCTAGCAGAATAGCACGATCCTGGCAGCAGCCCACTGTACTGCCCTAAAGTGCTGGTTCATAAGACCTCTTCTCCTACATCCCACCTGAAATGGAGGTCACAAAACACTAGCTTTGACTCAAGTGTGATTAGAATTTATAAACGCTTGATGTTTTTACAGACAATGGTGGATGTGAGGGGTGGGTCAGTGGTTTGCCTGCACCATTTACACTGTTATCATCATCATCATTATTGTTACAGGTACAGAACCACTAATTAAATCTGAATGTAATCTGGCTACGCCATGGGAAAAGTGCCAAGTGCGTGCGCGCGCACACACACACAGTACATACTGAAATATCAGTCATACTAGGAAACGGTGCTTAGCTCTGTTAATTGCAAAATTATTGTTCTGAGGCCCTGGGAGAAGTTCTTAATTATGAACTCTGAATAAAACCAAGAAAGTTTATTTCCATTATGTTAACTTTACCTGGTAAATTATAACTTGACAGTACGGCCGTTAAGCCTTTTGAAAGTAATGTTGAGTGACGGGAAAACGTTAAGTGTTGGTGTGAACGTTTTCCATACGGCAGGCTGCGATCTCCCAGCAGGCCACTTTCTGTGATGTGTCACACGGCGCTGCGCCAGAAATGATGATCGCACAATCAGCGAGCGGCACCTCGGGCCTTCGTGGACAGTCACAGCTTCTCAACATGCGTCTGGATAAATTAATATACTGACGCGTGTGGCATTACATCAGCTGTCACTCAAAGACTTCAGTAAAAGTCGACTGAATATGTTACTTTGGTACATCCCTACTTCACATACCATGACAAACGTTTAGCTAACACCGTCATCCAAAGGAATGTACATCTTAGATATTTTGCTTAGTACTTCAGTCTAAGTACTTCATTGAAGGGTAGCATCATCGCCCTTAAGCCTCCTGCAGCTCTGAATCTTCCTGGTTTCGGGTGTCATCACCAGCCTTCCTAGCTGAGGCTCCCTGGTAGCATCTCAGTGTGGCTCTAGCAAGCCCCGCACAAGGCACGCTCCGTTAGCTCGGGATCACGAAGCAGTAAGACGTGGAATGCAGCTCCGCCGCAGCAGACGGAGATGATGCCAAGACGGGCGAGCATAGGGATGACGCACCACACAGCACACCGGCCTCGCCCAACTTCTCTGCATCAAGCTGCGAAGAGCTCCTGAAGAAGCTCCGCCCACAAAATGCTTAAGCTCTCGTGGTCATTACGGTGCCACTTGGGACATAAATCATTTAAATACGGAGACCTGCATATTGCTACTATTATCCTGCCACATTCTGTGAAACATGTAAGTGAAAGTAGAGAAAGTTTTAATGATACGGTCCTGCCAATACATACTCTGTTGTGTGCTTGACCTGAGCTCCTGGGGTCCACTGGGTTTAATAGCAAATCACTGCTATATTTATGCAATGAAAACTGAAGACAGGATAGTTGAAAACCCAGCATGACGACATGTTCAGGCCAGAGGTTTGCTCTTCCACTGTGAGACACTGGAGCCATGGATCCTTAACAAAGGGGAGCCCTGGAATTTGTTACAGCACAGAGCTGTACGTGGCACACGCCGCACTTACTGTTCTCATTCTGGTTTGTGTTGAGCAGGTCCGAAGACGGCCCGTTGCACTTCTCAGCCAGGTCGATGGCCAACTTGATATCCTCCATCCATCTCTCCATCTCCAACACAGAACTAATAAATGATGGTAACAATAAGACGAGCCTCTGCGAGTGACCAATAGGAAATACAGATGTTGCTCTACCACCTAAATTTAAACACCAGTGATTGGCTGTTTGCCATTGCTCTACCCAATAACTGTAAAGTCTCACGACTGGCTCATCTTTTGAACCACAGCACAACCTCAGCCTCCCAAAACCAGCTGAAATTACTGCTCCACGTCTGATATCAGATGTTATTAAACTAAATACATTACTTTCCCACAAAAGCGTTTATGAATGTAAGAATTGTGTTTACACATAAAACGTGACCTGCAAAACCAGTGTATATACAATAAATGCATAAAACTAAAACTTTTAAATGAGTATCAGCTCATAACATAAATCTTACAAGACTCTGTTACATAAAAAAAAACTTCACTACATTCAATCTTTATGTCTCCTGACGTATATACATTTCAAATTAGGATAAATTTTTTCCTGTCCATTTTTATTAAGACACTAAAATTGCTCGTGAATATTTAACACACTTGTTTTGACGAGCATCTGAGTAGCTTGGATAATGATCGGTTTACTCTGAAGCTGTAATGCGAGTCGGCTGGGTTTGTCACCATGCCAACGGTGTACCTGGCTGCCACGACCACTGATTGGCGCTGCCCAGACAGCGTGAAGCAGTGTGGCACTCCCCACTCTTCCTCGCTCTCTCTGATCTGGGAACAGTGGGAGACAGCAGTCCTTTAAAAATGCTCCAAACAGGAATTGGAGCAGTGCTTAACCATACATACAAAAACATGCTTTACACATCAATTACCTGAGGCAGGGTTTTAATTGTTTAAGGAATGACCACAAGAATGATTTGACTACAACATTACTGGACTAATGGCATTTCTTCCTTCCAATAATAAGGCTCTTATGCAAGCTGCAGTGTTTAAGCCCAACCCTGGATCCCAAAGACATACGGCTACATGGATGTAACAGCACAGACAGCTTTTTGGCTGACAATCTCCACAAACAGAATGAAGGGAACAGCTGTCGAAGTCCAGCTGTGCTCCCTGGAAGCAGCGTACACATCCTCTGTTGTTGGCAGGATGCGGGATTCTGCATCCAAAGGTGCCCGTGACTGCTCAGTCTGCGTCTCAGCGGGGTAGCAGTGTCGTGTCCCAATGGCTGCTGTCACACACTGAACCCAAAACAACTAGGGTGGGGAGGGGGGGAGGAGAGGGGTTGGGCCGGAAAGAGGCGGGGCCACTCACTGTCATGCCGCGTAAGGGCAGTTGGCCGTGCACTTTGAATTGATTGGAGGCTGACGTTCCTCGGCTGGTGTACAAGAGGACGTCGTTGAACTGGTGTGGGGAAGGGGAGAAGAGAAATCCAGAATATAAATCAGGCAACGGCACTGCAATTGGCCACTGTAGGAGAACTGAAGGTCCACAGGTGTCACAGGAGGTTAGCACACAGCACATTTTAGCTGCCCTTCTTCTGTCAGCTGGCTTTAAAAGGTAGGCTTTGTTTAGTCTGTTTGATATGGACTATGAGCTGACTCGTCTCAGTCCCAGAGGGAGACGCTGGACTGGTCTATAGTAAACATATTTGGGCAGTAATCACCGTCATTTTATGGGTTTAGCACAACCAATACAGGCAACACAGGATGCCATATCAAACAGCCACAGTGTACAGTACAAAAATAACACAGATTAGTCATTAACTATATTAACATCTAACACAAACACCTACAGGGACTACAGGGGTGACAGAATACCATAAGAACGCTTCCTTGGGTTTAATACCACTGAATAAACCAGGGGACAAAAACGATAACGAGGGTCGGACAGGCGGGACGCACCAGGAAGAACATGCGCTGCTGAAGCCCTTTTCCCGACAGTTTGCTCAAGCAGCCCAGCCTGATGAACTCCTGCCAAAAACACATTTCATTTTGACAAACGTCAGGTGTTGAGGTGCACTGGGGAAGGCCAAACAGACAATCTATCAGAGATGTTTGTTGAGCAGCTGCCGCGCACTCACCCGTCCTGGGGTGGCGAGACGGTCGATGCCGATCAAGTCCTTCCTCATCTCTAGGAGCTTCTGGAAGTTCTCCATCTTGATCATGGTGCCATGTAGCTGGGCCACCAGTTCTGAGACGTCAGCAAGAGCAGCTGGGGGGACAGAGGATACAAAATATATCTACTAATGTACCTTGATTGCACAGGGTTGGGGGACTGGTCAGATGGTAAGAATGTGCAGACCGATGTTCCCCAGAAGCAAGAGTGCTAAGGACCCCCACGGTACCTCTGGAGTCCCTGAAGTCATCGTGTGTGGGGTGGTAGTGCTTGCAGAGGCGCTCCAGGATCTGCTTGTAGTGCATGAGGCGGTGGAGCGGACGCAGCAGAAACACGTTCAGGGGCAGGTAGCACGCCTTCTGCAGCTCGAAGTCACGGCACGCGGTCTCCAGGCGCCGCGAGGCCCCGCACGCCCGCTCCAGCTCCAACAGCACCTCTGCATGCTTCTGCAGGTGGGCCGTCATCTGCTGCTGTCATGGAAGGAGGGAGGGAGAAGTTTCTTCTGCTCCTTTATAGTGGCACCCCAAAGTCCTGACTACAGCCTACATACCTCAAATATACCCAGTGACCACAGAGTCTAGCCTCACAAGCCTGAATTCAGCATTTACATAAAACTGTTATGGGATGCTATGCCACCAGCTAATACTGCAAAAGTTTTTTAACCTCTAAAACGTTAAATTTTTGTTCTAATTTTCTTTTAAATAAGTCCAGCTGTCATGTGCTTTTCTAAATACTCCATGCTGGGAAGAACACCACTGCTTGACTGAATTAAGTTAATATCACTTTTTAGATTTGCCTGTAAACTTCAAAGGGGTTATTGTTCCAACAGAGCTGCCATTGTGCACTGAATGTTCTCCCACATCTACTGGCACGTGCTGGAGAGGCTCCACCCCCCCAATCACCTGCCGTTGTGTCTGTGTATGCACAACAGGCTTCCAAGAAACATCTTCCTCAACCCTTTTCCTGTGCTGCAGCACTTCATTTCGCGATGTAAGCAGAGCCCAGAGCGCTGGCAGCTTGGCAGGAACGGAGCTAGGCTCACACACAACGCCCGTGTGAAACAACAGCCACCAGGGTTAAAGTCTGGATCACCTATGAGGTAACCATGGAGATCTTCCAACAGATCATTCCATTTAACAACAAGCGAGGCAATTAAAACACGTGATGCTGGCAAATGGGCGTGGGGAGAGCACTCAAATGTCTCGGTCTGCGAGACACAAACGTCTCCTGTTTGAACATCTCGGCAAGGCCACGACCTCACCGTGGGTCCACAAAGCACATTGTTGCTCTCAGTGTAGGAGAAGCATATCACCAGCTGGAAATTAGATGAGAAAAGACTCGGGTGCCTCTGAGAAAGAACAGCTTCCACAGGCTGGGTGCGAAAAGTGACACCTCATAGGTGGGACAGCCATACTAGCAGGTTGATGCATGTTGAATTAAAGCCCCCCCCGGGAGAAATGTTCTTTAGCAGCATCTAACGTGCAGCCCAGTGTCACTGAGAACTGTAATGATATACATTGTACAGACTCTTATGCTGAAACCAGTGTACAATGTAGGTCCAGCCCTAGCAAACTGCCCTGACACTGTGAACATTTATTGTTCGTTATCAGGACCGGTCTTATCTACAGAGCGATGGTGATTGAGCATTACGGTAGCGTCCTCACCTTTATCCCCTGGATATTCTTAAGCATGACATCACCAATACGCTGATAGTCTCCTTTGATATGGGCATTGGAGCGACCCTCCCTGTGGTTAAAAAAAAAAATAAAAATAAAAAAATTCAGTCACAATACTGTCTCATTCTCCTGACTTTTCCATCTATCAGGGAGTTAATATGGATCCCAGATATCTTCAGTGGAAAAACAGATGTGTTTTCGACATCCTGCTGCGGATGATTCTGTGCCAGTTCAACAACTGGCATCAGAGTAAGTGCACTTCTGCAGGTTGACCACCAGATGTCACCACCAGTACTACATCACGGTATACTGGGGTAGGCGATATGAATTTAAAAAGTCAACAAGCATTATGTTCCACACCATGCAGCTCTTTGAGATTAGTAATGAGTTTTGTTTAAGAAAAATTAAAGGCAACCATCTTAATGTTCAAACAGAAATCTGATTGTGCGAGACAGAGGATATTTGAGGCCAAGGTTTAGAAGCAATTCATTTCACAACCGTTCTTAGAGTTCTGTAAACAGATGAGAGCTTTGCTTGTTCCTGTGAGGCTTTTGATGTTGGGTTTTGACATGCCTGCTGACTGCCACAATAACTGCATTTTTAACAGCGATGCGTGCTTCTGCGTATTCATGTACGACTTTGATTAGCGTGGGCACACTGGGAAACGAGAAGCCTTTGGATTGGAGCTGCATTTCTGCCCGAGCTCGTCAACACAGGATTTTAAGGCGATCCTTGTCACAGACTCCATCTTGGCAGTGGGCCGGGACCCCGGACACACACGCATCCTCCAAGTCTGCCGAAAACGGCTTGAGTCTCAGTGGGAGGGGCTACACAAGAGAGCAGTGAAGAGCACTCCATACCATATGGCATGAGGTAATACCAAGGTAACGTTGTTAAACCGGGCCACCTATACTGTGTCATAATAAC
>JABJVR010000001.1:12147552-12165731 GCA_025773905.1 Chitala chitala | reverse complement strand
GAGGGAGGGGGAGAGAGAGAGAGAAAAAAGAAAAGATCAGGCTCCAGAAACCAGCAGTGTATCAAGCACAAAGACAGCAAATTTTTACCAAAGACATAATGGATCAATTAAACATCTCACAAATTAAGTGATCAGTTGCAGAAAAGTTATTAAAGTAATGTTTAAAAAAAATAGCTTGCAAAAATAATGGAAGATATTGCTTAAACTGCACAACGTGTCACTCAGATGTGTTTTTTTTAATCGTATCTCTGACCTTTTAATGTTATCCACAATTCTGACTCACGCTTACAGTCCTTTCAGATAAGTAACATCGCCGTTTTGATCCCACCACCCGATTACCTTACTGGCATTTCCTGTTCCATTTATTACTATAACCTTTCAGGTGAAATTTGCCCTGCACCGCGGGACATCACTGCTGACGTGCCAACTGTGCCAACCGTGTGAGCATGTGGTCAGAGTTAGAGTGAGCTCCAGTACAGATGGGCAGCGCTACACATTAGGTCTGCTCACAAAACATCAAGGCACTTGTACTTAAACCTCAATTCAAACACCCAGTGAAAAGAAGCCACTTTGCTAATGACTTCATAAAAGTACACTTTTATAACAGTGAATAATGGTGAAGTTTACCATTTACACCTAACTTTAATTCTGCAAGCACAGCTTGTCAGTAACAGCAAACTGTTATAACAGGTAGTGTTAGTAAACTGTTAATTCCCCAAAACACTGCATATCACACAATGTAATGCAATGTGTAAGACATACACAACTACACAAATATATATATATACACACACACACACACACACACACACACACACACACACACACAGGTATATGCTAAAGCAACACAGATGCATCTGAGGTGTGTCTGTATGCATCCATTCTGAAAAACCACACGTTTTAGTCCAAGTTCCTAACTGGGACGGCACACGATCGGATCAGCTTCTGCACCAAACAGGCACCCTGGACTCGCGTGGATCCTGTTCCGAGCGGAGAATTCATCATCCCAGGGTCGTTAATCTTCATTTCTGCAGCATGGACACCGAGGACAGTGTATCTGGAGCACGCAGTGAAATGGCGCAATGCCGCATGCGTTAGTGTGGCTCCTCCATCGCGGACACGCGTGGCTGAGAAGGGACGAGTTGGAGTCGAGTGCAACACGCGGACGGTGGTTTACTCTAGCAGAGTTAAAAACTACAAGACCATTAATACCGCCACCCTTAACCTGAACACACACATTCAGTTATTCCTGCTCCACAAGACCAGCTACGCTTCTCCGATTCAGCAAACCGACAAGCGTGAACCGGGACAATTATTCCTCCGGTGGAGAACACACACCTACACACATACATGCATACATACATACATGTTCAACTGCTCAGTATCCAGCTGTGACGTGGGCTGAGTTCACGAGTCCCATCATGCAATGCAGTGCAACCTGAAAAAGTGTAGAGGAGTTGCACTGGGTTCACCGAGAGCCCTTTGCGATTTTCAGTGCAGAGATTTTTCATTCTAACAGATGGGGTTGGAGGGGGGCTGTTTTTGCTGGCAGGAGCCGGGTGATTTATTCCCGTCTGCCTTTCATAAGTCATCCAACGGTGTGCGGCTCGTCCCTCGGTACGGGTGGGTCACCTGCCGCAGTGTCTCTGGCATTACCCACAGTCCCCCGGGGGATGGAGCCGATCACCTCTCTGCAGAACGTGAAACAGGAACAGCCGACGCAGCATCGCCCCCCGGAGGACACAGAGGAAGCTCGAGCCCCTCTCTCTGGGAAGCCGAGTTATCCTGACTGTGGTGAAAAGGCTTTTACAAACTGTACAATAAAAACAACCAATTACAGAGACTCCCTAATTTATGAACGAGTTACGTTCCGAGAGGCGGTTCGTAAGGTGAATTGTTCGTAAATTCATAATTTGTATGAACACTTTACGTGTGCTCCTACCAAACATTGCTACAGATTCATGTTACTATAACGCACGACAACCAACATTTTTCCCCACTATCAAGCCTTTTAATAATTGTCACAACTGTTTCCATTGAGACGGCTTGTTGCTTTGTAGCACTACCACTGACATCACTAGCCTGACGCTTTTCACCAAACATGATGGATATGCGATGCACTGGATAATTCACGATAAATCGCGATTAATCTTAGAGCACTCCGGCGTACGTGTTTACCGTCCCTAACTGGAGAGCTGCGCATATAAGACTTTTCAGCTGCGGCTGCCCAGTTCCTTTCTCCAAACAAAAATTTAACTTACAGCGACCTTTGTTCGTATCTATGAACGTTCGCAGGTCGGATGTTTGTAAGTAGAGTGGCGTCCGTACTGTATTTCTCTTCAAAAACATGGTTTTGGTGGGTAACAGTCAGACGAATTAGCCCATTCACAAAATGCTAGGCTGACACTAGGCTATGAGATATTATAGTACTAATAAACAGCCTTTAGACTTTAACAGCCTAAACTGAAGGCAAAAGCAAGTAACAGCAGTAATATTTTTTGTTTATTGTCTCCTTCCATTACTTATCTGGCGAAAACATTAAAAAGTCTGCTTCATGTCAACAACATCACTGATAAAAATGTGACGTAACAGTATATCAGTGTAAAGTTTAATTTAAAACACATATATACACACGTGCAAATCGGGGAAGTGAAGAGCTGAACAGCCTCCGCATTCCCACGGTCCAGTCCTGAGCTCACCTGATGTGGTACTTCCTGTTCCCCAGGTGAGAAGCCCAGTATCCTGACTTCCAAAAGCGATAGCCCTCCATCTCCTTGCGGCTGTCACAGAACGGGGTGTACCCATAGGGGGCGCCCTGCAGGTCCAGGTCGCGGAGCTCTGTCAAGTCCGCCCGGACGATCTGACGAGAGAGAAAGCCGACAGTCAACAATAAAACCTCTTTTACGAGCTTGTAAACCGTGGACAAGGACAACATGGCTGTTTAAATGCAACACGAGTCCATGAGCGCCCAGGCTGTGGCTGCCTGGTCCTACGGTCAATGGCCTATCTAGGATCATGAACTATCCCGTCAAACGATCATATACAACAGGCCTCAAATCCAATCCTTTTTCAAAGGGCACGCAGAGGTCACCTGGTCGGCATCCACAAAGATGATCTTGTCCACGGCAAGGGGGAAAAGTACGTCTAAGAAGAGGATCTTGTAGCCCCAGATGATGCGCTGCTTTTCGGTCTGTTGGTGCAGCCAGCGTGGCCACTTGTACTGGACCAGCTCGTACTGGAAGCTGTAGGCCCGCGCCATGTGCGGAATGGACTCCTGCATGCAAGAGCGGCGGTCAGGGATGCTGGTGAACGCACAACAAAGGCACGCTCTTCACAGTGCCAAACCTTCAGAAACATTAAAAGCCCATTCCAATGTTACAATTTTGGCCCTTTCTATTAAACCAAACCCCCATTTACACACAAGCGAGACGCTCTTTGAAGGCCTGACAAATGTGGATGGTGGGGGAGTGTGTGTGTGTGTGTGTGTGTGTGTGTGTGTGTGATTATGATGGATTGCTCTTAGAAGTTTTCAGAAGTTCTGAAGCTGAAGCTAACAGCGGCAGGGTTGCAAGGATGATCCCTTTAGTGCTCTTCCAGAAGCCAGCTAGCTTCAGGCTATGAATCCATTTCCACCTTCTGCAGGGAGGAGCAACTGTCAACCAAACAGCTGAGCTCTGGCTCCAAACTACAAACCACAAAACTTCTGCTACTGACTCTGCCAAAGTGCAGTCTGCTCTAAACAACAAAACAGAAGAACTGAACCAACTACACTTTGCTACGGTACTGTAATCCTTTTCAACTATCTTAATTAATTCAATTGCCAACCCCCTACGGGTTCAATCTTTGTTATTTTTTTTTTTTTTTTTTTTTTTTGCACTGCCAGCAGTTCACACAGATGAGACAATCTTGTACCCTATTTTTTGATGTCCTGATGTTAAGCAGGGGGTGTGATGACAAGAGGACCAGCAGCAAACTGTCCCCCAATATGCTTTTCATCTCTCAGCGAAAATGTAGCAAACATGCTGAGAACCGGCGGTGGCAGCAGGAGATGTTATCACCAAACAACGGGAAAGACGTTGCGCTCTAGCGGGGGCCTTGGCCGTTACCTTGAAGGAGGGCGAAAGGTAGTTCTTGAGGAACCAGAACTTGACAGGGGTTTTGGTGTGCTGGAGCACGGAACACATCATTATTCTAGAACAAGGAGACACATGTGAGGAGAGGACCGGCCGTGTGCACAAAACAGTGATGGAAACACAGAGCCCGCCTCACCTGAGGAAACGTTCGTACAGGTGTCCCGAGGCCACGGAGAAGATGTTGAGCACGTCCTCTGTCGTCTTCTCCGCCTCCTCTGACGAGGACCCGCCTGTGATGCTGCACGGAGAAGGACAATGATTTCTACAGGTGCCACGTTCACCTGTCTTATATGTGATGCTACACTTTTATGAGTGAGAAAGTAGTCATATCAGATCTGACCTACAGGTAACACCTTGGCCAGGTGGGTTAACCACCATGAGCCACGTAAAAACAGCAAGCTCACGTGAGCAGCAGCTATCCTGGTGGTTAATCACATACTAGTTTCTGGCTTCTAGGAAACATGCTTCTTTTGAACCCACAAGACAGGTACCTAAATACAGCACGACACCCATCCATGTTCACATGTGAGCGAAAGTGCAAAGAGCTCAGATATGACCACAAAGAAACAAAATGGCCTATTAACAAAGCCAAAAAAAATCAATTTCAATGCCAGGAACGTTTAAGGAGTTATATGACTAACACTGATAGGGACTTCTCTGGGAGAACATGCTGAGGAAACATCTACACACCTTCTCCTCTTCTCCCTCGTGCAAGTGCAGTCACCTGTTTTCCCACTTAATAACACGTTATACAGAGACACAAACTGTGGAGAACATCTGGAGTTTCTCCACACTCATGGCTCACGCTTTTAGTCTGACACTATAATTAAGAATGCGGGGGAGAGCCAAGAGACATCATTGAAGAGAATGGGAATATTGCAATAACACTATGCTAACATGTCAGCCACAACTTATAGCTTTAATTCACATCTGACGACACAATCATGACAGGCTATTTCTGAGTATTCTCTCGTCTGCAGTCGCCTGTACGTCCCCAGTTGGCTCTGTGTGTCATTTTCTGAACCAGTGCTCCTAGAATCACTCATTCGTTACAGAAGCATCGTCTACCCCATCTTCATAATGTGTTTTAGACGTAAAAACCAGTTTTCCTTACAATAGAGCAGCTAAAAACAGATCAAACATGCTCGGGGGGGGGGGTACACTAGCCCTAACGCCTTTCCGTCGCAGCTTAGAAAAGCGGCAGCAGACTCGGAAACAGCGCCTGTCAGGCCGACATCTTCACAGGAAGAAACATCAAAGACAACAGCGGAGCTCACTTTGATAACACAAAGAGCACACTGGTCAGCTGTGAAACAAAGCACACGAAAAGGTCTTCTTTCTTAAGCAGAAACATTTCATCTGTGAGAGATGAACGGCGGTAGCTTCCCCACCCTGTTTCTGGAAGAGGACAGCAGATGCAGGCCTGCTCAAAACCACAAGCTGCTCAGAGAGGCGGCAGAAAGAGCCGAAGTAAAGTGCACTTATGTGGCTTTCCAGAAAAATGAAAACGTATAAAAACAACGTTCTGTATGGGTCGAGAAAACCATACATACACCAGAATAATACCAAACAAAAATGATAACAAGGAAAATAAAGTATACAGAAGACAAGCAAATTAAGGACAAATGTAAAAAAAAAAAAAAAAACAGATAAGCATCATGCAGTGACTGTTATAAAAAAGCCATCTATGGATGTCTATGTACCATCTGCAACCTTACGCAACCTTACAGGGCAACAGGAGAGGTGACATACGGGTGGAGAGCCAAGAAATACTTCCTACCTTTTCTCTAAAGAGCTCCACAGACTGCACAGAACGAGCAGAAAATGAAAGGCAGACAGATTAAACGGTTAGAGGCTGTGAGCGGGCGTACGGGTGCCAGCACGTACAGGTAAGAAAGCCCTGCTCGTTCCTGCCAGGGAGTGAGCGGGTCCCATTATGTTAGCTGCTGGACAACCACAGGGCAGACCTGCGGGAGTCTAGCGCTAAGTGCTCTGCTGTTTTGCTGAAGCTTCCAACAGAGCCGTTATCCCCGGTATGGCCATTAGCATCTAACAGGCAGCGTGAATACTTAAGTACACAGTACCAAGGTTAACACGACTCTGGGCACGGTGGCATTTTGGTGCACACGTGCGCTCTTCAACCGACTGGAAGTTCAGAGCGGCAGGGTGCAGAATTAAAGATACTGGGACTTTTCACCTGAAGCACGCGTGTCAAAGTTCGAGGCGTGTAAGCACATGTGTCAAAGTTCGAGGCACGTGTGCTGTGAACTGAACCTCCGATTTACAAATTTGAGCATATTCTGGATTTGTTAAAATACTGCTGGTGACATAAGTCAGGCTGTCTTACACAACCTGTCCTATACTGACAATATATATGTTAGAAGTAAAAATAAATACACGTGGTTTCATAAACAACATGCACACACGCACGCACACACGCACGTACATGCGCACACACTTAAAACTTTGGGTCTGTTTGTTCCAGCACTTTCAGATCCCCAGGGCATTTAGTCAGTCCACAGCAGAGCGTCACGCAGCATGCAGAAGTGACGCCCGCCGATGAGTGTACGCATGCCGTGTCATGTTAGCGGCTCTGAGGAAGAACAAGCCGCACCTCGTTATCGACTCCCACAGGCCTTTGGACTCAGAGCCGTCGCTGAGCAGCTCCTCGTTTATTTTGTCCGCCTTTTTCTGCACCTGGAAATCGATTAAATGGAAGAACAAACGAAAAAATATATATATGACACGGTGCTTATAAGCTCCTAGCACTGGTGGAACAGAGGTGAGCGCTTCAGAAGAAGGACTGTGGAGTTTATCAGGCACACTTCAGTAGATCCAAGTTAATCACGCAACTTGGCTCGGTGCCTACTTAAGACGTCTGTTGATACGATGTTGTAAAAAGAAAAGCTTATAAAACAAACAACGCCGAGAAAAGGCAAAGCAAAAAAAAAAAAAAAAACAAACAAAAAACCGAAGTACAAACCCTGACTTTGATGATCTTGTTGTGGAAGCTGTTAAGGATAACTATTACATCAGCTGGACCAGCAGGAGAGTCCGTGCCATCGTGACTGGAGTGCAAAGAGAAAAAACAGAAAAGACGAAACAAAAAAAAGAACAAGTTGCGTAACCAGGAGACAGAATGAGCATTGCACCAGCGTTTCGCAAGCTGTGAGGCCGTTAAAGATGTCCGCCATTTTCAAACGGCAAAACGAGACGCTGCCTCTGAAAACACAGTGGCGTATCGTGGCAAATAAGACGGCATTTAGAGGTACAGCAGAGGAGGTCTGAAGGATCCTGAAGGAGTCTCTTCTCCTCCAATCAACATCGGCGTTCAGCTTTTACACTGGGCTCCACTGGGACAACACTGCTGCCTCGTTATACATACTACAACCTTCATCAATTAACGCAACATAGACAGCAATTAGTATCATATTACTGTTCTTATCATAAAATCAGCCCAGGGTAAGTACTTTGTAAAGTTTTAGAGCAGCATTTTGCCCCTAATTTAATTATTCTGAGTCTCCAATGTTCTGTCCAAGACTCAGTCACAGCTGGAGTCATTTAATGGTACAACAAAAAAAATGGCTGATAGACAACCTCATCCAAAGCTATAATGATGGCACTTTTATTTACTGAATAATTGGGACAACAACTTATCAATACAGCGGGCACACCGCAGGAGACTCGAAACTATATGTGCTGCTCTTAAACTTGACCCACAGTGATATAAAAGTGGCACTGCCATCTGCCACAGTGCCACAGGGCCAGGGCGAACCTGATACCCCACCTCCACCCGCCCACCACATGGCCCACCTCGCACACTCTCTGTCAAAACAAAACTCTCCCCAAGGCCTTGTGATCAACACGGTGTCAATTCCCAGCTCCTACAAAAATATTCTGTTTCCATGGCGACACTGCCCTCACCTCTGAGGAGCCGCACTTTATAGCTCTTTTGGGTGACAGGCTGCTGCCCACAGTCAGTGCACCGCGCCCAAGTCAATGCAACATGACACAAGGAGAAATCTACAATCTACCTCAAATAACTAAGGGGGAAATTAAGCCTGGGATTCAATACAAGAAAATAACCACTTGGCACTAAAATAAAAATTTTAAATGACTGGGCAAACAGAGTAAATGGACACAGTGCAGGCTAATACGGTAGGAGATGCTTACGCAATTATCTGATAGATCTCTTCAGATCTTCCCTTTCGTAATTTCAACACCCAGGCCCCAGGGTTAGCCTTCAGCTGAAAGTACCCCTGTTACAGACACATGGAAAAAGATACAGTCACTGGACCTCATCAAGCTGACCACAGGTCATGTGACCAAAATCCTGTAACAACAATCAGCGATGCAGTCCTCCCGGGCCTAGCGTTGCTCTTGACTGGAGGGGAGGGACTTAGCAGGGGAAAGTGGGCGGGACTTGCCAGGTTGGCCATGACGATGGTGTCCTGCATGAGCGGGTCTCGAGTCATCCCCAGGGTGAACTGCAAGCCACGCGGGGGCTGTCCCGTCGACAGGTCGAAGCAGTGCCCCTCCAGGAGCAGGTATTCCAGCTCGTACTCCGCAGTCACCACACTGCTGACCTGAGGTCAGATTTATGCAAGAATCTGTGGTGATTTTGCCAGTCACTACTTACTGAGTAGCTACGACATGGCTGGTACTTTTGTTACTCTTGAAACAGTTTTCTAAAAAGCGTCAGTTCCCATCTGAGCGTAGCAGGAAGGTGGGGTTTGAGTAAAACCCTGTATACCTCTTGCAGGTGGATGTTGTCCAGGTCGTAGGGGCTGCTGACGGCCTCCACCAGCCAGCTGTCGGGCGTGATCATGTTCAGCGTGAAAAGTGGCGACTCTGGGATCTCGGTGAAGCGAGCCACGGGGCCAGGGGACAACGTGTCATTGGCCAGGAAAGAGACATCCGCATCCAGGACAAAGCGGTAAAAGCTGGGGGAAGGGCAGGAGAGGGTTAAAAAAAACCACGGTATACAGAAAGTGTGGTAGTACTGCACAGGAGATGCATTTCTTTCTGCAAAACAAGATGTACAAAGACAAAGACAGCTGCCTTCCTGTGGTCACCATTAACCCATGACCCCAGTCTGAAACTCGCCTTGAGCGAGTTCCAAAAGAATGTGCAAGCGTGGATATTTTTTTCCCTATAACAAAGAGTAGGCAAAAGCATCAGGCAGCTCACAGGTTTTTGTTCAGCTGAGCTAAGTAATGCGTACTGCGTCTCCACCCGCTGATGTGATGGAACTCCAGGGTGCACTCTGGACTGAACTCCAGCACGTTGCAGAAATAAGACTGATCGTTGAAGTATAACGTTCTAATTTTGTTAGTCCTCGCTGCCCAAATGTTGTGTAGTGGGATAATTATCGGAGGAAATAACCTGGCATGCTGAGAGCTTGATGAAAACCTCTGCACCAATCTCTTGAGCAGTTCAGACGGTAGTACCTACAGCTAACATTCAGGTAAAACATCGTGTGAGGTGTAACAACACTGCAGTTACTGGCAGTGGAAAAACATTGCCTTTCCTCTCTTGAAACACTGGAAAGTTGAAATGGCATCACCCAACACATAAAAGTGAATAAGTTTCCAAAATCTGTGACTAAGTACATATGCACTGCTGACTTCTAAATGCATAACTAAAAGACCAGCCATTTTACTGTATTCCACTGTTGTATCTCCTGGCCTGTTATTCTACAAGACCAGCAGTGCTCTTGCATTCACCACGTGAAGTCAGTCATGTCAGTCATCTTCTATACCGTTTATTCCTGGTGAGGGTCACAGGGAAGCCTGGAACCCATCCCAGAACACATAGGGCGCAGGGCAGGGGACACCCAGGGCGGGGTGCCAACCCACCGCAAGGCACACACACACAACGGGTAATTTGGACATACCGATCAACCTAACCTGCATGTCTTTGGACTGTGGGAGGAAACTGGAGAACCCGGAGAAAATCCACCAAGCACAAGGAGAACATGCAAACTCCACACACACACAGACCCAAAGCGGGAACTGAACCCCAAGCCTGGAGGTGCGAGGGGGACAGTGCGAACCACCACACCACCATGCCGCCTTCAAAATAATAAATAACTAAATAAACAAAAACTAATTATTGTGTCAAGAAGTTCATATAACAAGTGATTTCACAGAGCACAGGCCTTGCTAGTCCATCTACTGGCAGGCGGACCGCAGAGGCCCTGGAAGAAAGAGACAGGACTGGCAGTGCTGTGCCAAGGCCCACCTCTTCAGGGGCATCTCGGAGAGCTTGGCCCGGCAGTTCATGAACACCTGGAGCTTCATGTTGATTACCTGGCTCAGCACCTGCCATGGAAAGCACACAGCAGGAGTTACACACGCGGCCAACAGACGATAAAAGAGTGGAAAGAGCATGTTCTGAGCAAATAAGCAGTGTTCAACAAACAGTCTACAGTTTACCGTCAGTATCCAGCACTGAACTGGGCCTTACAAAAGACATGTTTCTCAAAACCAACATTTCAACAAACTGCAATGACATAAAAAATATGAACAATTTAACATGGGCCTTTAACATTTTCGGTTTGTATTTATTTATTTTATTTTTTTTGCATTTTCAGGGTTTCTACACGGGTTGTCAACAGAGTTTAAAGGATCCAGCTGGTTAAAATCTTACAATCAACAGAGAAGACATCTTCTGGGCTTCTCTCGTGAGGGGGTCTACAACAGCAACCACATCGTAGAACACCTCATCTGGCCGAGCTGTCAGCTGCAGCACACTGGCAAGGGGAACGTTACGGAGGGCGTCAGGAGACCACAGGGTGGCAGAAGGCACTGTGTAAGCTCCCTTGAAATGCACAGGAGTTCAGCAGAGCTGAGGGAGCAGAAGCGCGGCTTTTTTGGAAACCCACCTCAGGTTGGCCTTGGGGAACTCGACCTCCCGTCTGGACTCACTCTTGGGCGAGGCTGTGAGCAGAGAGTCCACCTTCATGATTAAGTCGCTGGCCCTGCATCCAGAAAAGGCCCAGGTCACCACAGCCAATGGGAGTGTCCTCCTCAGAGGCTGGGAAACAGCCAAGAGCTGGCCATATTTCCTCTTATGTTTCTTTCCACTCAGCCTGGTCGGCTCTCCAGCTGATCACATGGCATCCCTTCACTATACGTTTGTGAGCGACAAACAGCCGGCAAACCACACAGAGCTGTGTAGGCGTTTCAACACTACCGATTCCTCTTTTAATGGGTACGCTCTGGAATGTAATGATGGTAATTTATGATCAGCTGGATCTAAGAGCTACATATCTAATGGATATTTCTGTTTATAAAATATGTATGAGCACACAAAAGGCAACACAAGTAACACAAACAGGTATTCACAAGAAGTAAACCGAGGAGAGACGAACGCATGTGAACATACTGTTTTGGCTTCAGCACCATCTGCTTCACCTTCCCTTTGATCTTCTCAGCCGATGTTGCCAATGTTATCTTCTCAAGTAAGTGAAAGTCCTCCAAGTCAAATTCCTCCTCATCCAACAGCCCCAGGATCTAGCAGGTTCAAAAAGACCAGAAACACTTCTGATGGGTAAAAGCACTTCAAGAACGGAAGGAGAACCGGGGTCCCAGCAGGATCTGTAGTGGTAATCGAGGTATAATAATCATAGAAAACCCCACCAACCGTTAGGGCAAACGCAGCAGCACACATCAGCCTCTGGTTTCTTCATTTCAAAATTAGTTTTTTTCGGTAGAAATGACAAATGATTTGATGCCAAATGGAAGCTCACCCTGCCGTTGGCCACCACCGCCCTCTGTCCTGGACTCAGTTTGAGGACATCTCTGCAGAAGAGCCGATGGCTATGGAGGAAGTCCACCCCCAGGGTGTTGTGTTTCTTCTCAAAGCTGTCGGCGTCCATTCCCTGAAGCACAGTTTAACAAAGAGTTTCAGCAGGAGGAGGTGGTCCTCCACGCCAAGGTCACTGTGACGATTACTAATAAACAGGGTCCATCCTACAACACTGCAATCAGGTCCATGAAAAAATCTAAAGGTAAAAAAAAAGGCAAGGAACAGTAACACGATGTACAAAAAAACATTTTCAAAATAAAAGAAAACAATAACAGAAACCACACAGGTTTGGAAGTCACATGACATCCTATACATTAGGTAGGTCCTGCATTACCATTTTAATTAAAGCCGATGTTTGCCCTTTAAAACCGCACATACAGGTACATTTGGCAAACTCCAAATGGGTGACATAGTATTACCATCATAACTCTCTCCTGCCACAAGAGCCAAAGCCAACACAAGCATATAAAGCATATTCAAAACACCTGTTTTCTGTCCCCATTGTGCGTGCGGACTTTTATCCCATCTGTGTGCTCACAAAAGCAGCAGTGTAAACCCGTAACTACACATCTTTATGCTGTGGTACACACAGCAGCTGAGTAACAACACACATCAGTTCTCCTGTTTTGCCACATCCCCCCTCCCTCCCAACACGTTTAAACATCACTCCGTTTAATGCGGGGTGCAGAATCCACCTGCACAATCAGCTCCTTCATCTTGGTACCCAGGTCGAGGAGCCGGGCACTCTCTTCCTTGACAATCTTCTGCACGAAGTTCAGTGCGTCCTTGCTCTTCTGCGTGAGGAGCGAGGCCCAGATGGCCCGCGTTATCGCGCTGCTCTCCTCTGTTACCATGGAGCCAGGGTTGCTGATAACGCCAACTCGAATGTTGGGGCTGGACTTCTGCATGGGGCAGGAGGATAACATGATCCTAAGACATAAAGTCAGACAGGTGCCCAACACCTATAAAGAAAGCAAGCATAACCTTTTTTGGTTCATATCATCATTCTCAGATATTCTGTCTAATGCAAACAGGCTGGAATCTCCCTAGACTGAGAGTTTATCTATCTTACACAACTGCCACATGGGAACAAACAAGAAGGAATCTGTATTAATTGGCACCCAAGGCCAAGGCCACCCATCTCAGCCTACAGAACTATCCCACTTGTGTTAGCTAAAGATTCTCACTACACTGTCTATACTGTTAAACAGCCTACAGGATTTCAACGTCTTCTTTAAGCAGTGGAATAAGACCCCTCCCACCTCTTTCGAAAATAATGTCCCCACAGACGCTTTACCGTTAAATAAATAAAAAATCAAATTGTTGGCATACTTCACGAGCAGCAGCAGCTAAAGACTGACTGAACAGCAACCTCTCGTGTTCTTAGTGAGCAGCTCATATTTTTCAAACGAGGCACTGCAGCTCATTTAAATGGGCAGTTAACGGGTCCATATTAACAAGCCCCTCCTGAAACTTGACCGAGGCAGTGCCCGTGCAGCACCTGTGCCGGAAGCTCACCAAATGTCCCATGGCATTCTGCAGAAGCTGCCTCCCTGACGCTGAGTCGAAGTCAGCCACGACCCAAACGGTCACTCCATAAACCGCATCCTTGTCTGCAGAGAGATGAGAGCAAACGTGGTCCTCCGTAAGGAGTGGGGGACAGCCGATTGCCGCAGTAACCATGACAATGCACTCGCATTTACTGGAGCCTCCTAAGGATGGGTAAGCTGTAAGCTCCATGAGACCAGAGCTCAGACGCAGGCTGTGACAGAGATGTTCTATGATCGATACGCTTGGAGACACAGAATGTGCCTGCCAGCACAGCACCTTTTGGTAAGGACGAGCATACATCAAAATATACTTCCCCTGTCTCAACAAGGCTCTGCTGCCAGCTCTGCAAGCTGTAAATCATTGTAAGGCTCCAAAGATGAAAGGTAAAGGAATACTATTTACCGTTCTTGGTTAAGTACTTCATTTGGTTGGAGACGACAACAGTTTTGTCCCTGGAGTCCAGGTAAGAGAAAATGTTTGTGTCTTCCCAAACATCAACCACTGGAACGGTGGGGGGGTAAACATTTAAATCAAGACAGCCAACAACGGTTTTTTGAAAGCATGCAGTAATGAACTTAATAGAAACTTAAAAACAGCTTCCAAATGAAATCCAACACGTGCGTATCTCAGAATGCCTTCAACAGACATGTAAAACGTCGTACCTGGGGAAGAAGTGAAGTCCAGGTAGCGTCGCTCAAGGTTCAGGACGAGGGGGTTAATGCGTGACACCACTTTGGGCTGCCCCATGAGAAACTCTACCACGTCTGTGTCCTCGCTGACTTGTCCCTGGTCACATGGTACCAAGCAGGGTCACACAATGCCACAAGCACACACCGCCCCGTGTGGTGCAGAGCCCTGCTATTCGGCTAAGCTTCTCAGACATCAGAGCCAACGCATGACAAATAAGGGCAAAGCTGTAACACATGCCTCATACACCACTGGGCATCACATAAAGCTCTGACAGGCGGTCTGGTTTTGGCAGGACACCCTACCATGAAGACTGCCCTCTGGAAGAAGCTGGTGCCATCCATGATGCGCTGTAGAAGGACCGTCTCCAGCTCATCCGGGTTCGTTTCATCGCTGCTGAGTGGGACTCCATTAAACAGAGCCACAGGTAGAGGGCCTAACCCGGCCTTCCTGTAATACAGTCCTCCTGCCTGGTCCACCAGAGAGAGTGTATCAGAACCCCAGCCAAGACAGTGTGTCTGCGCATTCACGTTCAGCCGCAAGATGAACCCATCACCCTGCCATACCTTCACGCACGTACGCATGTACTTCTGATGCTTCTTCTAACCTGGAGTTCCACACCTACTTACACAAACGCCTGAATTCTCTCAGAACCAGCCACTTCCTCATTTTAACTGATTAGGAAGCTTTGCGCTGATCTGGTATATACCCATATCATTTAGTTTATTATGGTCCTTTGACCAATTTTACATATCAAACCATTCCTCGATACAGTCGATACCAAAGAGAAAACTAATGTACCGTTATCCATTATGAAACTACGAACACCGACTGTAAAATCTGAAAATGGAAATAATACTGTATAAAAATAAGTCTTCTTTCACAGCTTTGTCAACCTTTCTAATTTGACGAAATAAAAAAAAAAAAAAAAAAAAGATGAACGGCAAACAGAAAATCGGAATTAATGTTTGTACCACTGATCACTACCTATCTTTGCTCAGGAACCCACAAACAAAATCCACGGCTCTGGCGTGTCTGCCACAGTACATCCCTTCACGAGACATCGGCGCCGTACCTTTCTCTTGCCATCATATGTGGAGTCCACCCCAAGGACTTTGTTAGCGTTGGCTTTAGGGAACTTCTTTTTGAGATACGCAGCGACCGCGTTGGCGGACAGCGTCTCCCCGTCCCCCACTTTCCTGTACATCTGCAAGAGCAACAAGGGTGAGGAGCAGCTTCAGAACACACCAGGATGGAGGACGCCAACAGCGTGGGAGGATGATGGCGTCTGGGGCCAATGTCCGTCAATCGCTCTCCGCACAGCAGCTGCCAGCCACGTTTGTTTCCTTGGACATGCAGGTGAACTATCTCCAAAACAAGAACGTGGTATCAGACTAGGAGAACGCATGTCAGATACCCACAGACGTCATGGCGGAGAAGGCCTGTGCAAAATCGTACTCGTCCGCCACGTAGCTCAGCAGTCTGACGAGCCCCACGCCTGCGTCAGCGAAGCCGTCAACGTGATCCTCCGTGCTGACCACGAACACGAACCCTATCCTGCACCAGGAAGGGGGATGGATCCAAATCACCTTCTGGGTACGCTGAACAACCACAACTGCTTCATAATTGTAATAAGGCAGAACCCAGACTGGTCACATCATAATAAGTGTAAATTTCAATAACATTTGTAGCCTCGCAGACCAACAAAAATGTACGGGAAAATAATGATGAAGGTGACATGCAAAGACGCACAGGTACACAGGTGAGATTACCTGTGCGGCGTACCTGAGGGGGATCTTGTGTGAGAAAAACAGCTGAGCCAACTTTACCAGCTCAGCAGTGTCCTCATGAGACGGATCTAGAAAAAACACCTGGGGGGAGGGGGGGGGGGGCACCAGTGTGAAACACTGAGAACAGTGAGCTATCAAGAGTGTTCACAGTGCTATTCACAACGAAAAAATCGTGGAGTAAAATCTGCCTGCCTTTACGCTAAACGCGGCGTGGGCTGCAGACTGAAACCAACGACTTTCATTCTGTCACAATGCATCCTGGGAGCATCTCATACAACGCAGGTCCTCCTGAAGAACTACAGAAGGTTCAGAGGGGGAGACCGGAGGCCCGTGCCGACCCGACTCACCAGGTTGAAGAAGTTGCGACGTATCTGTCGGATGACCCCCGGGAAGGTCGTGCGCAGGAGCTCCTGGACACTGGAGGGCCAGGCGCGGTACATGGTGTCCGTCTCGATGTCGTTGACCCACTGCACGTGAGAAGACAGATAGGCACCATGTCCCACGCCTACGATCTCCAAACGGAAGTCTGCATCCTCATACATACACTGGGCCTCCCAGCCTTGCACAACTCAAAGGATTTCCTCACATTTAATCAACCCGCGCAGCTATGACGTTTCATTGTAAAAAGTGGCTCATCTATCATCCTAATCTAATTAATGGTTTATCCAATCATCACGTTTCCCAACACCACCTCAGTACAACCATTGACAATTAAGGCACAGGTCAGAGCCAAACCCAATTAAGTCTCCACAAATGGTGTGCAATGTAAGCAGGTGGTGTGTAAATGATTTCTCACACACACAACCATATATTCAAAGAACCATATATTTGGTCTGCACCATTCCTTCTCCAAGTACAAACCAGGTTTTCAACTACATTAAAACTAGTTATAAAGTTAGAAGGTTTCTGTTGTTCTGGGAGCTGAAATGTGCATCTTTCACTGCAGAGGAGCATGTAGGAGCTTAGCAGCAAAAACGTGGCCCAGGGAGGGAAGGACGAGGAAGGCAGTTTGCCAAATTTTAACTGCGAAGAAACGAGAGACAAACCATGATGGCGGAGTGGCGGATGTCGAGTGCGTAGCTGTCGTGCAGGGGGTGAACGGGCAGGTGAAGAAACTTGGCCTGTTCCTCACCCTTAATTCCAAGTTTGTGAAGCCCTTCCAGGATCTTACCCTCCCCCCAAAGGACATCCAGGATGCTGCAAAAGTGGCAAAACAACAGGTGGACCAGACGCACGTGGTGCCACGCTCACAGACACCTTCGTTTACAAACCGGTCTACGACACGCCCAAAGTGTACCAGCGAGGGCAGGCAGGACCGGGCCTAGTACCTGAAGGCATTGTGAACGTCCAGATCGATGTGGAGGCCGTCGATGAACAGAGCAGCGTCTCCGGGGTGGACAGTCATTGTCTCACTTAGAAGCTGGATAAAAGCATATTGATCCGTTCACACGATGCAGAACAGGCCCTTTACTCAGTACAGCGAGCTCAATCTTAAACTACGCCTAATAAAATAAAAAACATTAAAAAAACTGCAGTGTTAACATTTAAAAAGTGGAACATTTTAAAAGTATTGAGAGGAAACTTGCTGAATTCGTTTTTACACACGTCGATGAGGAAAACCAAGACCTTAAACTTCATTAACGTTTACAATTATTCTGCCCAATAAAAATTAAAAAGATTAAGAATAACATAACCCTCGGCTGAGGACCCATTATCTATTTATACATGTTTCAGCTAATCTTCTCCCCCCGAAGTCAATAAATGCATTAAACTGCGGGGGGAAAACAAGAAGAAAACACCGCGTGCACCACGGCAGCCGCGGGCAGTTCCCGGGAAAGACAGAAATAAAACAAGAGGCCACAGCACAATTCTCATTAGAGCTTGTTAGACACAGAGGATGCTGGGACAGCGTGGCCAGAGGGGAGCGATGATGAAATCCCACCTTCTGGACCCCCTCGATCTCATTCCTCATGTCCGGGTTTACAGCCACTCGTGTCAGCGATCTGTGGACGCGATAAAACACACAGACACGCCGTCAGCTCTTCCCGCGTCCCATGCCGGGCAGCGCGGCTCCTGTGCTAATTTCCCCACATCTCCAGGCCTTCACATCGTACATCTGCGGCTGTCAGCCGGCGGGCTGGAGGTATGGAGCTGAGTCGGCACTTTCGGGGGCCATTTCTCATACCAGAGCCCATGCCATAAAAAA
>JABJVR010000001.1:12128422-12147452 GCA_025773905.1 Chitala chitala | reverse complement strand
CCACCAAGCACAGGGAGAACATGCAAACTCCACACACACAGACCCAAGGTAGGAATTGAACCCCAGGCCTGGAGGTGTGCAGCGACAGTGCTAACTACCACACCACCGTGCCACCCTTTTCTGGGTTCCAATTTGTGTTAACCATTGTGTTTTTAAGTCAGATTTTTAGAGTTAGAGTAGAATTGATTTGCCAAAGACAGTATTAAATCACTCTCTATACATATGTTCTCAGCTTTAGGTAAACGTCTAATGAGTTAAAGGAACGTGTGGCCTTTCAGTAACAATGTAGACAAGCCAAGGTAGTCAGTTGAACTCTGACCCCAGACAAGAGATTTATTATTCATTATGTGACATCCTATTGGCTGCTCCTAGTATTATTATTAATCCTTATTGAATTGATATTATTTTGACATTACCCACAATTCCTTGTTATGATAGTGATGCTAAGGCTTTTGCAGATTGGAGGCTTTAATACTATTGGATGTAATCACCGGCACTTACAAAGCAAAGCCTTCAGTTTTAATCAGTCTTCACTGACGTGGTCTTTACTATACATTTTCATAATATGAATTCTTATCTGTTCTTTTTCTTTTTTTTTTAACACAACACGTGGGGAGTGTAGTTGTGTGCACTGGCAATCCTCTGGGAGGCACTAAGGTCTGTAAGAGGACATAAATTACGGAAAATTTATATTTAATTGGTCTCATAGATGCCCCATCTTTAAGTCGGTGAAAGATAAGCATGCACATTTATACGTGCATTAGCTTTACATTATTTAAGAAAGCATGAGTATTTTGTGTGTCTTTCTCATACTGGAAAATGCTGCAACCTAAATGCCAACATTTCTGTTGGTATAAGCATTTTATATACCCCAGGTCCTCTGGGCTATTATACAAGTATAATTTTTGTGACATAGCAAGCAAGATGTTGCTGAAAATCATCCGAATTAAACACCACTTCATCATTCTTACTAATATAGTATTATTTTTCCTATGGTTGCTAAACGTCAGCCATTAAACATTTTTGTTTAAAATAAGAGACCAGTGTTATGCCTTGTAAAACCTTGATAATCACCTAAATTGTGCATGGCGGCACGGACATGGCATTCAAATTAAATCGCTGTCTGGTGTTTTCCAGTGTTGGTGATTGACGTAGACCTGCAGATTAGACATACGACATCAATACAATGTGCTTTGTGTCCAACGGCTTATTGCTGATGGTCCTATTGTCTTATTATGCTAAAATAAAGACATGCTTAGAAACTAAGAAAGTGAAATAACTGCTTATGTGTTACACACACACACACACACACACACACATATACAATTTATTTATTTATTGCTGTAAACAGTGTACAGTATGTAGTTAAAAAATATATTTTTAATTTCCTATAGCAACCATCAAATACAGCATTCAGAAAACATTGTTTTCTAATAATAAACCAGGTAAGTGAGCGTGTCATTGTCACAAGTGCCACCTCTGCTACGAAAAACAAAGCAGAACCTTAATGGGAGGATAGAGCAGCCGGCTAAGCGCATCTACGCGAAAAGTTAATGAGGAATTCTGGAAGTTGAGACGACTGGGATGTAGTACACACCGTTGCCAAAACTGACAGTCAGTCAGTTAGGGCTCAGTGCTTTTATCTTCTGAATTGAGCGGTAACAAAAATGCTAATGTATTTGTTATAGCTCACAGCACTGTGTTCTACAAGTTACTTTAATCTTAACCTACCTGCATTACACAAACTCCTGGGATATTTCTCCAAGTATATTACCCTGAGGGGTTCCCCAAAGGCACATCTTTGAGCCCGTTCACTTTTAGAAAAAGGGCTTATGGGTTGTAGACATCTTTTCCTGCAAACACTGGATCTGAGGGAGTATTGCCTTAGAAGAGCCTAGTTTGCCTGTGGTTCTCCCTATCCTGTCATTTGGCACATTTTCCACAAATTGTCCCTAACCAAAAGAAGACTAAGAAGTGAAAATCTAGAGTATATTATCTGCCTGAGTTTAAAATAAGGGTTTATGACTCTAATAATTAGTCTGTCATATCTTTATTTTACATTCATGTATTTATTATTTTCATAAATTCAAAAAAAAAAAAAAAAAATCACTGCATTAACCATTTAAGGTTTGCTTCATGAATCTTAACATCAGTTTGCCCCAAAATGCAAAAAGTTATTTTTGTGGTCTCATAATAATTTGGAAAAAGAGTTTCCCTGAGGTCGTTGTTCACTTTTGACCTAGATGTCTGCTCCAGGGCTGAACAGAGAAGTTGCTAATTCATTCCTGCCACCTGATGAGCTTGTGAAATCGGGCGCACTCGCGGATTGCCAGCAGCGCGTCTTCAGCACGTCGCCACGGTTACACTTGTGACTTCACTGCCCTGACTATAGTTGCAACGTTGGGGGGTAACGGACATCACACTGTGCTGATCGAGAAATACACCTCTGGGGGTTTGGCAACCAGTCACACAGAATTTTATCTCTTCTTCCCCCACACGTTCAACTTCCTTTTTGTATTGCCACCACCAAGCTAAAAATTGTTTCAAAGCTCCCTTTTTTGTTGTACAGAGGGCTACTTCGATTATTGTTGGATGGGTGGACAACCTTGACAACTGTTCTGTGATAAAATGTAAAGACAGATTAGGGAGACAAAGGCTTTGCCCATTGCACAGTTGAATTTGGCCTCAGTATTTTGAAAGAAAAGAGCACAGTTTGTCCCTGGTGCATTAGCATCCCCCTCTTCCCCTGTTCAGATCCTTACAGGCCACATAGGACCTGCCAACAAAACAGCTTGTGATTTTGTTTGAATTTATCCCTTCGTCAAGCTTACAGGGAAATAAAGTACGCGACTGAACTAAAGGGACAGAAAGTTGTACAGGCCCAGCATCCTTCTGTAATTTAGTAGGCTGTTCAAAACACACTACAAATGGACCCCAGTTAGATTGTGGGGTCTTAAATCAGCAGTTTGGAAATGAATTAAAAATGGTGAAGGTGAGCATTAAACTCAGTTTAATGTTAACATAGTTTGGATCAGTGCATGTAAACTCCGCATAGGCTAACTTGCTGTGACCATGTTCAGATAGATAGATCCATCCATCCATCCATCCAAGGAAATTGTTAATTAATCCCAAAGGAAATTGTTTGAACATTTTAACAGTGTAAACATTTAAATTGAAAATTAGTTATATATGCAAACTCCAATTGTCTAAACATACCACCTAATACACAACTTCAAAGTGACCTCAGTTAATCACACTTTGATATTACGGACTAATTGTTAATGAGATATTTATTTTGAACTGAATCTTCCCCATCATGTAACAAGTGCCAAACAATGTAAGGGAAAGATACAAAATCTGGAATTAGTGACCAAACAAGATGATGTGATTTCTGTACGCAGGTATGATTAATAAGAAAACTGTTCTATAATGAAAGACCATTAAGTCTCACTTTGTTAGTTACTGAACTGAATTGTTCCCAATTCTTTACAACTTGTTTACATTTGGACTCTGTCCGGAAGGGAAGGCCTATTGATTCATTGTTTCTCTTTTAAAAGGGCCGAATTGAGCGAGGAGAAGACCTCCTGTTTTGCAGCCCTGCACTGCCACGATTCAGCTTTTAGCACGTTATTTAATTAACTTAAAACGTGGCTCTAACATTGTGACACAGAAGCGTTAGTTGCTCAGGGCAACGCGCCTACAGCGATACACATCAAAACACTTAATCAATTCCTTCCTATATTTTAACAACCTTTTGCCAGCTCTTTAAAAATAAGCGTTTAAGTACTGTAATTTAATCAGTTGTTAATTTCTATAAAACTGTATTTTCTTAAACTCTATGATGATCGTCAGTAGTGCAATTTTGAAAAACGCAAGAGGTTTAGAATTATAATCAGTCTTGTTAAATGAATGCAACAGAAAAATTAAAATACTATTCCATATATGTTATAGTTAAGTATTCAATAGATTTTTGAACATTTTCATTCTATATTGAGGCACAGTCGGTCATGAGCACTCAAGTGTGCGCGATTAAGGCAAACCATTTTGCGCTGGAATAATTTACCCGGTTTCAACTAGATAAATACACTTGGGGAGGGACGAGAATTGCATTTCTACAAAACTGCATTGAAGGGCCGCCTGTTTGTAAACTACTCCCGATAAAAGCAATAATAACGTAAAATAAATCAACAATAATGCAACAGAAAAACGTCTCCGTCGAGTTGCCTTTAAGAAGTTAATCCAGTGAAACGCCTGCGTCTGATTGCGCCTGATAGTTTCCCTACATATTTGCAGGCCCTTTATTAATCTCTGATAGATTTGGCGTGTTCAACACAATCCCAGGTCACTGTATATATGGAAATCGCTGTCTTCAGGGCAGTTTTTTTAAAGAGGCAAGATTTGGCGTTTAAACATCAGCGCTCCTCTGAAAGTATCAGACTAATTCATTATACAAGTAGAATATTTTTTAATAAAGAAGGTTCAAAACAGATATTTCTATAAGTAATGATTTGAGGTGCAGCAGAATTTTACGGTCCAGTAAGCGGTAGAGGGGTCTGAGCGAATTACAGAATTAAGCAAGCAGGGTGCCACTGGGACGTCCCGACAGGACTGCATAAGCAAAATTAACAAAAAATGGGTTTGTGGCAACAATTAAAATGGGATCCCATTAAATGGGTTGTGAACAAGCTACATTTGCTTCAGGCGCATTTTAACGACTGAGAGGAAAAACTTGATTTAGGTCAAAATGTCTTGGAAAAGTACATGCTTACGTATAACGTGATCGTCAATTGAACAATTTTCTGAAAAAGAAACGAACAGAAATCGAATTCAATGAAGATAAGCGAATAATATATTACGCAACATAGAAAATATAAAATCGATCCAGCAGACGTACCGGTTTCAAAAACGTAAAAAAAAACCTATGACAAATGAAAATTATAATGAGGTGGGTCTGTCTCTGGTAAAACGTGGCTTGGTCTGCAGTTCCATCGTGGGCCCCATACACAGGACAATTCAAAACTGGGCACAGAGATTGAACTCCTTCATCTGGGACGGATTTTAGGGTGGGAGGGGGATAATGAGGAACTGCCCCACAGCGGAACACTGGGATCGCTCTCCCCACCTGACTCCACACATTTATTGCCCGCTGATTCGGCAGCATCTGTCCGTGGTGCGGACTGGCTCTTGGTTGATTTTGTGTCCTGAACATGTCTTCAGAAGTAGATTGAGCTGGGCACTGACCTTATTTGCAATCTGATTAGTGTGTGTGTGTGTGTGTGTGTGACACGGTGGGGGGTGTGGGCTGCTCTTGAACTGACCAGACTGAACCAATTTCCCGGTAGGAATGTGTCATTGCTGCCTGGTGCAAAAACGATTAACACCAAGTCACCTATGTGTTTGCCTGGTGCCGTGGTGGGAAACTCGTGCCTCACGGCAGCGCTTGCCCGTGATTTTTAAGAAGTTTTTCTTACCTTGCTCTTTGGAAATTTTTACTGTTATTCAATGGCTTTTATTTTTCTACATATGTCTAAAATGGTTATAACTGAAACATGTCAAGTCTTTTGCATAAATTGCTTTGCCGCATATTTCAATTGCTGTTTCATTTGTGTAAGCATATAAAATAATCAAATTTTTATTTTGCGCTACAAAACTGTAATCGAATATGCAAAGAAGTGATGTGTGGTGTGATGCTCAGAAGGTCTGCCTCATTCAGCGTGAGATCGGCCCTTTTTACCTTTGATTTCTTGTCAGATCTTCCGTTTAATCCTTTCTCTGTTAAGGTTGATTATGGATCAAGGGGCGGGCTCGAATCCTAGACCATTAAGGTTTCATTCATTTTAATCATTAACTGTATTTTCATGACCCAGTGGGCTTCATCGTGACCGGCTTGCATTTTGAAGCATCCCCGCAATGTGAATTAACTTTCATTGGCACAAATTTATTACTGCCACTGCATTGCAGTGAAATTCTCTTCTAACTCTTATTTGACTTAAAATATGTGCAGCAGATGAAAGTGGAATTTGTACACACCGTGTGCTACTCCCTTATGCTTAAGACTTGCCTTGTGCGCCTTTTTTTTCCTGAGAACGTACTGACACACGCCGCCTCTCTGACCTGCAGCTGCCTGTTTGTTCTGGCAGTCACCATGGCTCTTCCTCGTGGGAGCCCTTTAGGTGCCAGCATCCACGTTTATGGCGGTTCTCTCCTCACTACCAAATTGCTCTGACTTCAGTTCGCGTTCGTAATTCTGTCTGGACGATCGTCCTTCGTAACTCTGCTACATGTATTTTCACTACATTTTGAGAACACCACAGTTTGTCCAAATAAAGCACATTTTCTTAATTAAATTTTTCTGAATTAGTACCATGCAGCTATTGGTTTATGAGCTGGTTTAATACTGTTATTTCTGTAATATGTCCAGCCGTCCGAGACTGCCGAGGACGCGGCACGTGTACCGATGGGTGGATGCGAGACAAGCCGTAACAACTGCTGCAGGTTTAGTCATTTGTAAAAAGCGATAATTTCATTCCAACACGCATCTCAATTGTGACGCTCTCACTGCAGCCAAACAGCAAAACGTCGCCACATTTCTCCTTCTGTCCTGCATCGCTGCACGGATGCAGACTATAACATTCTCGGAGAAACGGGTGCAGCCGACCGCGCCGAGGGCGCATCATTGTGAACGAAATGTCCAAACAACGGAGAAGGAGCGAAGCCACTCGTGCACAATGGTAGCCGAAAGCGTTCAATCTGCTCCTCATTGTCTCTCCTTCCCATTGGAAACAACCGTCCATTCTCCCTGCTATCAATGCAGACCGCTTTGAGAAATAAAGTGCATTCAGTTGCTTTGAAAAGGGGCTTTTAAAGTTGAGCACGGCTTGGACAATGAAGAAAGTGCGACGAGTGGCCGTCTGAGAATAACTCAATATTTATTACATCTGACGAGCGCATCTTGGAGTGCTTAACACTGACAAAACCATGGGAAAATGTTATCGTTTTAAGAATGCACAACTTTCGTAAAAACCAATGACTAATTCATAGGTAAAACAAAACAGCTGTGCAGCTTGCAAATAAAGATATAAAACGTGTCAGAAAAGTGCACATCAATAATCAGAAGCATTGGTTTATTTGGTGACTTAAAAACTAAGAAAAACACGTGAGGCGTATCGCAGACACTTTCGCAGGTAGACGAGCAACAGGGTAACGGACAATACCAGTAAAAAGCATCATTACTTGTAATGCAACACTGTTTCAAAAATACATATGAAGACTAATGTCCGCAACTTTCATTCTGTCTGCTAGCTGGAAGTTTTTACGCACTGATAAATGGCCTTTTCTGAGTTAATGGCCTCCTTTAAGAGAGATAGATAATCCTAGACAATGTTCACTGAGTTTTCGCTCATTGTCACCCAATTAAAGCACAATTATGCCAAGTGGAAAAGTGGGGGAATTTGGGGTCAGAGGATCGCGGCTATTGCTGCCTCCTTTTCTACAAAGTCTAAATCATTTTCTTTTTTAAAATAATTTTTGGGTTAGTCTTAAGATCCGCTTCCTGTTTTTCTTATACCAATGAGAAGAGAATAAATTATGGTCGAATTGCAAAAAGGATATGTATGAAGACTTTAGTTCATAAATTCGTGTCTGAAATGACTATGTCTTTTCCCCCCTTTTGTTTGTGTCCTTGTGTAAAGGGTTACTTATTACATTTTAAGAAGGCTTAACTTGCCTGATGTTTAGGAGTATCTGAAGTTACACCCTAATTGCTTGTTATTTTCTTAGCCTCTAAGAATGTTCTTTTTTTGTTTGCTTGCTGATTAATTGACTTAGTGTGCTGTACTACACCCGTACCAAATCTTAGCAGTAAATCAATGTTCACTGCAATTACAGTTTCAAGTGGTGATTATCAGCCTGGATAATTTATGGATTAACCTACTGACTGGAGCTGATTCATCTCCTGTCATTTTGAAAATGTCCAATGAATGAGAAGGAGAAAAAGGCAGAGTTTACTTACATATGTCAATCAAGGTAAGCCCTGCCTGTGAAACCCAGGGCCTGCCTGTGAAATCAGGCAGTTCTAGACCTGTGTCATATCCTTGGTGTGGCCCACTTGTCAAGGCATAGTCTGCAGGGGCACACTTTTCTCTCTTTAAACGCGTAACATGAAAGTTACTTGGCTAAAATTAGCAGGGGCGTTTCCGTTTTTGACACTTTAATGCCAGTGTTGCACATTGTGGCTTTGAAGTACTCACTATGTTATCAAGTAAAGACTTGAATAAAAAAATATTCATTAACAAAAAGCCAACTCTCTCTTTTTGATTACTACAAAGTCTGAAAGCCATGCGACTTATTAAATATTTGAATTAATACGCACCAACAATGTGTGTTTTATATAGCTTGATTTAGACATTTGTCGAGTGTTTGGGGCATAGAATTTGAATAGCTACCATATTCCTCTGCAAACAAAGACTGGGAGGTTACAGTAAACCAACATCACACTGTAAAGGAAGACATAACAGATATGGATCAGAGCGATTCAGTCACTGCAGTCAACCTCCTAGTTTCAGCTCACCTCACTCTACTACAAGTGCATGCCGCTGCGGCTTGCGTCAGTGGCGCAGATTTCCTGGCTGAAGCGGATAACCCACACCAGGGCCGCCTCGTGAGAAAACCGCGTAGCACACTAACTGGGTTACGCTGTGAGTGGCAAGGCCACAGCCTGTTGAAAGCCCATGGGAAGGCATTGACAAGGCAGCCAGGAGCAATTGTGTCACTTTGTTACGTCAGACAGCTCCACAATAGGGGGTCCTCGGTGAGAAATGGGACGCCAGGATGCAACAATGCAGCCTCTGTAGCAATGCAGTTATTTCACTCTGTAGAGTAGAATAACTTTTATTCTCACAATTACATGGCTGTTATCTCGGTCACTTAATCAGCCCAAATAAGATTAATTTCCATTTTAAACCTGCACCAGAGCGCTTTGCCATGGGAGCAGAAGCCTAGACTGGAATGATGTCAAGTGACTAATGCTGGTACTCACGGCTGAAGAGCCACTGGCGTGTGCTGCCCTGTTTTGAGAACTGTAGAGTTTTCGGACTTTGAAAATGTGTCAGGCAGCACTATGTTCTGATCCTTTCATCATGAATTTCTCAAGGTCTAAGCTGGTTGACCGGACATCCATAAGCTAAAGTGTTTAAATTCGTAAATTTGGATTGAATTCGCTTCGTTGCCACGCAGTTGTGTGACAGTAGTCTAAGGTAACATAGTCCAAAACATAGTTGTGTGATGATAATTTAACATAACGTAGTCTGTTGGAACAGCTCATTAAAGTGTTTTCCAAATGAAGCATTGGTAGAGGATGCAGCCAATGTGGACAAACCCTTTATTTGGGGAAGCAGGTTAGGTGGAGTTTGGAGTCAGAATATTCCTGCTCAGTCCCCATGGTCAGAAAGCAGCCAAAAGGTCCCGGATACCTGATGCTACTCTATCCTCTTAACTGTTTGAGTGCCATGAAGTGGGTTTCATGTAAAAACTCTTCCCTCAGGCTTTCTTGACTGGGCAACTCAAACGCATACACTATTCCATTAGGGAAAACCTTTTACCAATTCAACGACACTTCTACCAGTGTTGGAAACCAGCTCAGCTATCTATGATATGTAAATACACATAACATAACTGATAAGAATGGTTTTATTTGCTCAGTGGGGTAAAAAGGCAAATGCCGCACTGGAAATCTCATAAAATAAAGACATAGCAGCCAGTCTTTTGTTTCCTCTTTCATTGGTGCTGATACTTCTTATCATTTTGTGATAACATTCTGTATAAAAATCGCTGCTGGGAAATACCCGCTTATATTTGTTTTAATTACACTTTTTGTTTGCTCTCCAATCACCTTTATACAATACTTAAATAGCCTAGAATTTTATAACTCATTTGTACAGCTGTATAACCGAAGGCAATCAAATAAAAACTCAAACTTAGTAGTTTCTCTCCTAAAAGATAACCTAAAATCTTTTTGAACATGAAAGAGGTATTACTGATTGTGGCCTGTTTGGTTCAACTACTCCGTTCACATGTTAGTCAAGCAGCTGCAATATTTAGCCAAAGAATGTTTTGAAACACTTCAAAGATTATACCTTGACTACAGTTATAGGAAGTTTGTTTCCCTGTCCAATAAACGGTTAAGGAGAACGAATGTTTTGAATGAACTGCAGTTTGTTTGAAATTATGATGCTGTTATTTTCATGTTTATTTTTAAAATCTGCTTCTTCAGGTTACCTGCGCTTGTTCCAGATGGACATTGCTAAGGTATTGGTCTCCCTACTGTCAGTGCTGGTGCTAGAACAGCAGATTGTGAGAGAATGTTCCAGAAAGAGAGCAGTTTTCTTCAGTCACATAGCAAAAACTCTCCTAATATTCCTTGATGCCGTTGGTGGCTCACATTGCATTGGAAAATCAATCGTAATGAAGGAAAAAGGTTGAATCAAACCTGTGTTTGTTTTATGAACAAAAAAAAGGACTTGTAGCTTTTTTTCCTGATCTACTCTGGAGCAGTAAATAATATCTCTGAGGTGGATTAGCGGGGGCTTTGCCAGCAGCAGTGTTCATTTCCCCACATCGCTGTGATGCAGCAGTGTGTGTTATGGAGCGATGCAGCTGATAGCTACAGTGTTATCCATGAACAGTCAGGGTGATTACAGCTCTGTATCTGGGCTCTGTGTGGATAACAAGGGAAAGACATGGTGTTAAATGGGTGAAAACATCGCATCGTTGCCCAAATTTTGCTGAACGCCCAGGTGTATGAAAGATCCTTTGATTTTTGCACTGAAATAGTAGGGGAATACCTACACCCAGAGTGTGGGATTTTGAAAACTTTCAATGTCTTAGGAAATATTCTGATGGTTCTGAGAGTGTTTGGCAAAGCATGGATAGATGTTTTTTATTTTACATTTACATGTATTCATTTAGCAGATGCCTTTGTTCAAAATGACTTATAGATGAGTAAGAGTACACGTGAGTACGCACGCACACAAGTAAGAGCACACGTGAGTACGCACGAACACGAGTAAGAGTACACTTATTTTGTTGGTCTTAAAGGGAGCAGCTTGCTGTCAGATTAAGTAATAATTCTGAGAACAGTCAGTTTTAAAAATAAAGTCCTTCTTGATCTTCCAGTTCTTAAATCTTTGTCCTTTTCCATGGCTGTTATTTTATATTTGGTTACAAACTTTACTTAATATGATTGAACAATTGAGTTTACAAAATAATATATGGTGACATATTTCTTGGCCCTCAAATGTTAGAGGTCAAAGTCAGGTGCATTTATACAGTATCAAGGTGACACATATCTGAGAAAATGTATTTAAAAAATTTGGACTGTAAGTATGGGAAATGGCTTATACTTGGATGAACAGTTCATTATAAAAATAAATTTTCTTGGCAGACTGGCGTTGAGATATTTATTGGGATGGATGCACAGAAGAAGTGATCAAATTAGCTGGCGTGTCGTAGATATTTCAGCATTTACCAAAACTTCTTTTCTGTCATCCATGCAAATTTTAGACTTAGTCACATGCTGTAGGTCTGGTAGTCTAAGGCAACATGTAGGAGTTTGTTACCACACTAATTAAACTGAAGACACAGAAGTGGAGATTACAAAGTTTGCCTCAGGGAGTGTATCAGATCCTTCATGTAATTAGAATGATTAGAACGCTGAAGAAATCATTTGGTATTTGCCGAAAATGTTTACCACACAACAAAATAGGTCAGTCAATTCTCAACATCAAAATGCTTTTTTGCTTTAATTTTAATTTGCTTTTCGTCAGTGCAAAATCATACCTAAGAACATACCTTCTTCTTTTATAATTCTATGTCAAATTCATAGCCAGCACAATACCTGGACACATTTTTAAGGCTTTTGAACAAGGATTCGACACTAAATTTTCTACTTGATTTCATTTAGCTGAAATTATTGAAATGGGCTTTTAAAATTATTCTTTTTTTATTACTGTGTTAAATAGCTACTGAAAAATTTACCTCAGTGTCAGAAGATGGCATAAGCACAGTATGGATGGTCCAAATTAGACTTTAGTTACGAGGCCAAAAGAGAGCTTGACTGTTGCCTTAGATGATGAAACATTGTAAATGTTTCTGAAGGTATTATCATGCTTATTTCATATATAAATTATAAACCCTATTGAAATTTTGGGTTTCATTCTTGGTATTTAGGATACAGATACTAAAAAATACAAAAAGTTAGGTGATTACTAAACAGAGAACTGAATGAGTCTGTTCTGTCCAAATGAAACCGGAGTAACTGGTAAGCAGGGGACGACACAGCTATTGTAAACGAAAAGCAAAATAAGGCACGACAATAGAATCACATTTTCCATGACCCTAGATGCACAATATCCAGTGTTTGCTCCCAGGACTAAATAAATTGAAATAAAAACAGTTACCCAAAAAATGGACTTTGTTTGCATTTGTTTTCTGCTCTTGGATTAGTCAAAAAAACAATTAGACTGTTAACTTGATGCTGTGTACTAGACAGGAAGGGTGAGACCCTACTCCAAAGTTCTGTTGTGGTTGGTAAGCGATGTTCGGATAGAGTGTCTCCTGGGATTTTTTATATCTTCAATCTTTAAGTAAATACACAACAGTCCTTGGGTTTGAAGTGGTCCGTAATAGCATGTCGTTGTTTATCCTTCTCTGTTCATTGTGTGGAATAAAAGATGACAGAGATCACAAGATATGCAAGGATCCCCAATTTGTGAACAATTTAATTTCTTCCCTTTCCTTGTCCGCAGATGCCCTCAAACCAGTGCAACGAAACCATGGACCGACAGGGTGCTGTCTCCTAACTACAGATTTCCTTTTTTTCTGTCTAGGCCTCCGTGCTGAGTAACTGATCTTTGTAATTACTCAACGTCTGCTGTTTTTGAACCTACTGATATCAGTAGAGCATGTTTGGTCTTACCAGAGGATAATATATGTCAGTTAAAAACTTAAGTCAAGCAATTCTGTTAAATTTTCACACCTACACTTTGCTCTGAGATGATTCAGACTTTAGACTACACTGGGTTTATTCACAATGTGTTTACTTCACCATGAGAATTTCTGTGTTCTTTAACTCATCCTACAATTTGAAATTTGTTATTTGGTCCTGTAGAACAGAAATTGAACCCAGTTTTGGCACTGTGACAAACACTGCAAACTGCTCAAAAAAAATTTCTGTATTTTTGTGAAATGTTTTACAGGGTGTTTGTTTTTTCAGCTCTAAAAAAAGTACATCAGATTATATTATTCATAATGAAATGCACAGTCTCTGAGACTGTAAAGATTTTTTTTTTTTTACACAAGCTGTCAAAGGTATGTCCACTGTGAATGTTTCCAAACTCTTGGACAGTAATACTGCTAAGTGTTAAAAAAATAAATATGATGTCATCCATGCATTTATACGTAGGGTTGCCATATCATGTTCTTATTGAAAACTATTAATACTGAAATTATGAGTTTATTACATATCATAAAATACGTAATTCTATAAAGGTCAGTCATTTAAAAAAGACTCTCAGTCATTTGAAAAGAATAAGTAATGTTATGTCTGTACATTATTCCCACCTCTCATTAAACTTTCCTTTGCCTGCTGGTGTCTGCGACATAACATTTTCCTCTTACATCTTCCTACCGGCCCCACCCCTTTGTCGCGTGGCGTCGAGTTGCGGGTATTAATTTTGTAACCTGGTGCCTTGGTTAACTCAGTGTGTTTGTTTATTACATGGTACAGTTGTCAAAACACGGGGAAACGTCTCTCCCTCCGTTTAATAAAATTGTGATTATTACTGTGCAATTAAGTTATGCGGTTAAAGATTAGTTGGGTGTGTTTTTACAATTGTTGGATACTGATAAATAATCCTATCCCAAATATTTAAGTGAATATACAACTCCATTAAAATATTAAGTATACTATACAATTAATGCGGTACAAACATCTTCAGTATCCTCGAGCGGGATATACAGTTTAAAATGTGATCGATAGATAGTGTCTGGTGGTATCATTTATGTTACAAACAGGGTTAGTCTTCAGTGTTATAAAAATGGATGTATTTAAAACTTTTTTTTCCATGTATTCACGACAAGCATACTTTTAAAAGTAACGCTTGTGGTATACCTTTTAAGACTTTTTTTTGCAAGAACAACAACAATAATAATAATAATAATTATTATTATTATTAATAATAATGAAGAAGTAGAAGCACGAATATATTCTATCTTAAGAAAAGCTTTCCAAGGTGCAGTTTGATATACCTGTGGTTTCAGTACTGTAGGCTATTAAAAAAAATTCACGTAACAAATCAGCATTAAACCGTCGTGATATAAGGGAAAGTTGGAAGACATTACACACATTTGTAGACAGTATATTAGCTGAGCTGGTGTAAATCTGTTGTTACAAATGCAGACGTTACTGAAAACGCGCAGAATTACTTGAAATACGTGTATGGATTTTTTTTCCTAAAGTTGTGAGTCTCGCCGTCATTTCTTAACGTATAAAAAGTACGAAGCAACACTTAGATATTTTAAAATCGAGAATTAAATGTGACTGAGGAACTTAAATACATTTACACATATTTTTACACAAACAGATATTTTTATACTGTATAAATGTCTTGCAAAGCGTTATATTTCACAGATTAATTCTCCCGGCGACGCCTTAGGCTCCTGTGTGCTGGTTTTGTTTTGTCTTGGCACTGAGAGGTACCCGCACCATAGGGAGGTTATACGTACAATGCCATCAGACACCATGACATGTGCCCATAATCTACAGCCGCCGAAGAGCGCGTAAAACACATAGGTAAAAGCCAGACGCCTAGCGCACTGGAATCACCCCACAATCCAGGGAAATGGTGCTCTATGAGGTTATGGTTTCACTATAGCTGTGATTTGATGTGATCTTGTGCTCTCCGCGCACATATGACAGGTCGGAAACCTTAAAAACCAGCAGTGGGAACAATAAAAAAAAATAATGATGTTATTAGATTATTTTAGTTAAATGTATTTGCTTAAGAGGATAAAAATAATTTTGAAGACAATACTGCCATATCATGGTAGCTTTATTTACACTGAAAACCCCTAAAGGAAGTAATGTAGAATCATAACATTTTCATAGTAGTTGCGAAAAGTAAAAATGAATATCTTTACTCTGAGTTGCATCGTAGAATATAGATGATTCTATATCTTTCATGCGAAAACTTATTTAGCTGGTAAAGCACCTGCTCATGTAACTAGTGTTATTTTTTTCCAACTTTGAAATAAATATAAAATGTTGGTTACTTTATGTCTTTGGATTATAAAAATTGGTAGAAATTTTATATACTGTGCAAAAATTTCAGCGACCTTGACACCATCTCATCCCTTCTGCTCATTAATATGAACAGATCGATATATTTCATGCGTTCGTTTTTTTCTGGTATAGTTTTTCTGGCTTCGTGTACCTGTTCCTAACGACTTTACGGAGTGCAGACTGGTCTTGGAACTCGAGGTTATCGCGCATGCGCAAGGGCCCCTACACTACCTGCTCTTCATCGCGTATTATTTCACATGGGGCAGCCCCGAGGTATGAATCAGTCGCGTCAATGCTGTACACTGGAGTAGGATGATAGACTCAAAGACTGTGTACCTACCAGAACGGATTTAAATTAAAAAACAGTCTTCATTACCATTTATGGCTTATCTTTTGAAGCTGAGATAGTGAACAAATACAGTATATGCATGAACTTTTAAAGGGGGACTCAGAGCAGACGGGAACGCTTTGTGCTTGTTTTACCAAACGGATACCTGTGCAACTTCAAGCTCTGAAGGACTGGCATTGAAGTAAGTGTACCTATGACTTGGAATAATACAAGCGTAATATTTTCGTCGCTTAAAAATAGTCCGATTCCTCGTGCATGATACATTTACCGAGACGAAGTTGGCAAAGTGGACTGTCTTAACTTTGTGTGCATCAGTGCAAGAGACACGTTAAAGGAACACGGGGGAAACACGCCAGCATTTGTAACGACAGGTGAAAGTGCCTTGCACAGAATGTCAAAGCCTATGGATCACGTAAAGCGACCCATGAATGCGTTTATGGTGTGGTCGCGCGCGCAGCGGCGCAAAATGGCCCAGGAGAATCCGAAAATGCACAACTCCGAGATCAGTAAGAGGCTCGGCGCAGAGTGGAAACTTTTGACCGAGTCTGAGAAAAGGCCGTTCATCGACGAGGCGAAGCGGCTGAGAGCCATGCACATGAAGGAGCACCCCGATTACAAGTACAGACCCAGGCGGAAACCCAAGACTTTAATGAAGAAGGACAAATTCTCTTTCCCGATGCCTTACACCCTTGGAGAGCACGACGCGCTGAAGGCGAGCGGCTTACCGGGCGGACCGCTGTCAGATTCATTAATTGGGAACCCAGAGAAAGCCGCGGCTGCTGCCGCGGCGGCAGCGGCAAGAGTCTTTTTCAGTCCGTCGATGTCGGCAAACCCGTACTCTTTCTTTGACCTCAGTTCGAAGATGGCAGATATTTCCCCCCCGTCTTTTCCTTACGCTTCTCCGCTTGGATACCCCGGTGGGACACCGGCTTTCACAAGTGCGAGTACCCTGGCCAGCGGAGCTCACACTCACTCCCATCCTTCCCCGAGCAACCCTGGATACATGATTCCCTGTAACTGCACTGGCTGGCCCCAGGCGGGCATCCAGCCTCCCCTAGCTTACATTTTGCTCCCGGGAATGGGTAAACCCCAGCTTGAGCCGTATCCTGCCTACGCCTCTGCGTTATGACACTGTGGCGACTCGCAAGTTTGAACTTGTAAAGACTGTTGATGCGATAAGTCAATATGATCCACAGGCAAAGTTAAATGTGCGCAGCTATCACTGATATTACATGGATACATGTGTATATTAACGCCTTTATCAAAGGCAGCGTTGGATCACTGAATATCACGTTGCATTACAGAATGAACAGATGGCTGCACAGAACTTTTCCATTTTATGTCATGTTGATTTTTGGAAACGGAGGGGATTACTAACTATGCCCCGGTGGATGTTAATACTCGTCCGTATTTGTTTTCAACCTGTCCTAGTAGCACCTGGTCGGCAGACCGGTTTCAATGGCAGGTAGTTGCAGGATTTTTAGAAACTCTTCAGAGTGACTAATTTGTGTTTTGTATTTCTGATCTTACCGGCCACGGTGGAAAATACAGGTGATTGTTATTAAATTAGATGAATATGATTCACAATGAATAGCACATTAAGAAAATTACTTAGTCAAGTGTCAGCGCGCCCTCCCTGCAGTCACACAGGGGGATGTAAAATGTGTAAATATGTACACTTAAATGAAGGACCACGAATTTATTGCCACTTCTTAGAACCCGCGGAAAGACTGGTTTGTTTTTACTAGAAATATAATTAAAACGTCGAGTTTTGCGAGCTGTTCTCTAGTTGTATGTAATATTTATTTTCATTTTTGGGTTTATGTTATTTTATACACGATGGAAACTTCGTTGGTTCAAAAAAAAAAAAGACCCAACGTATGTCCTGTAACATTTGCACAGTAAGTTGAAGTTCCTATTAATGTAAACACTTAACATTTTATGATAACGCACTGGATTCATTTTAATCACAAATACACTTATTAAATGAAGCTAAGATGAATATTTAATTGTAAGCCCAAAGTTCGTTGACAGATGTTAGACTTTATTTAATTTTAACAAATTAACATGTTTCACGTATCTTATACAGTATGTGGAATATACACAGTATGTAAATTAAATGACTGTGCATCCCAATGCATTTCGTGAGTTTGTTCAAAATACGATGACAGTTGTATTGATAAAATGCAGTATAACCGAATGAGGCAAACGGGAAGAAACGTTCCGGGTTCTTGGTAAATTGCTTACAAGATTTTTATCAGAATTGCTCTTATGTGCCATTCCAGGTGAAGTGTATACGGTATCCCCTGAAGGACGCTTTTGTTCAACAGCAGAATAGAATTACTCGGTAATCTAAATCAAGCCTTTGTAAGTAAGAGCTAGAAACCTGACTTATCACATTTTATAGTGAATGGAAAGAAAGAAGAATGAATGATAGAACGAAGAAAGAAACCTACAAATTCCAGGACCAATAAAGCTGTGCTAAAAAATCACGTACTGTATTGAGTTTTAATTTTACCAACGATTTCTGAAGATCAGCTTTCGGTGTTGTGTGTATGTTTTCTCTTCAGTGCGTTTAGTTGAATGTTTCTTTGTTATATCTTACGGGAACTTCGTAAACGTCAACATACATCCACTGCGCGTTAGTTACGAGCCTTCCTCCGTTAAGTGATCTTTAGTAATTAATTCATATGGATCAGAGCGATTATGCAAGACTAATTTGGACCGTCCAGGGATAATTATCTCGGACACGGTTAATTAAACCCTTTCATCGCTGCTTATTCTCTATTGTAGTGTCCAATCACTCATCTCTGGAACTTCCTCCCGAAATAACCCTCACGTGACCTTGTTTCACGGGGGTCAGGCTGAATTTACAAGTACGGTTTGGTGCATGGTTTTGCACGTTTAAAAATCTGATTAAAGTTTTGAACTTTTCTGATTTAAGTTGTTTGGGACTACCTTGGCTTTTGGGTCTTACATTATCAGCCTAAACGCAATACATACGATGTGTGCATGCGTGTGTGTTTGAATGCACAAATCATAACCGTTAAAAATGCGCAACTCATTTGTCATTTCCCCCCGTCTTTGCCCCTTCTTTTTGTTGCACTTTATTTAAGAAAAACGCGGGGACAACTGAAAGTTTTTTCCCCCTTCTTTCGTGGCAGCGTTTAGACTGTCGAGGGGGTTTTGTCTGAGAACAAAACGAGGGTTGGAAGGTTTTGTGCGGGTGTTGTTTGTTGAAGTGGTGCACGGCTAAAAGCCCCTGCTTTTCTCTCATTGTGATGAAAGCAATCAGTGGTATTTGGAAAACTGTTAGCATTGTGCAGTTCTTCTGTGTCCATTGT
>JABJVR010000001.1:12095961-12126398 GCA_025773905.1 Chitala chitala | reverse complement strand
AAGGTGTGGAACAGCTCATGATCCAAAGCATACCACATCATCTGTAAAACACTGCGGAGGCAGTGTGCTGGCTTGGGTGTGCATGGCTGCCAGTGGCACTGGGAAACTAGTGTTTATTGATGATGTGACACAGGACAGAAGCAGCCGAATGAATTCTGAGGTGTTCAGAGACATACTGTCTGCTCAGATCCAGCTAAATGCAGTCAAATTGATTGGGCGGCATTTCATAATACAGATGGACAATGACCCAAAACATACAGCTAAAGCAACTCGGGAGTTTATTAAAGCAAAGAAGTGGAATATTCTTGAATGGCCAAGTCAGTCACCTGGTCTTAACCCAATTGAGCATGCATTTCACTTGTTGAAGACTAAACTTCGGACAGAAAGGCCCACATACAAACAGCAACTGAAAGCCGCTGCAGTAAAGGCCTGGCAGAGCATTAAAAAGGAGGAAACTCAGCATCTGGTGATGTCCATGAGTTCAAGATTTCAGGCTGTCATTGCCAGCAAAGGGTTTTCAACCAAGTATTAGAAATGAACATTTTATTTTCAGTTATTTAATTTGTCCAATTACTTTTGAGCCCATGAAATGAAGGGATTGTGGTAAAAAATGCTTTAGTTCTTCACATTTTTATGCAATGTTTTTGTTCAACCCACTGAATTAAAGCTGAAAGTCTGCACTTCAACTGCATCTGAGTTGTTTAATTTAAAATTCATTGTGGTAATGTACAGGACCAAAATTAGAAAAAAGTTCTCTGTCCAAATATTTATGGACCTAACTGTATTTTTCTCTGGTTTGAAAGTGGATTGTGTTTATATTTTACAATTTTTATATTCCATGTTGTGTGTGTGTGTGTGTGTGTGTGTGTGTGTGTGTGTGTGTGTGTGTGTGGGGTCATGGGCATAGGCTGCATGTAAGCGCCGTGATGCCAAGTGTGGCTGTTTGAGAGGAACAACAGGCTCAGACTTTGAATTAGAAATCTGAAAGCTTTTTCTCCTGAACAGCCAAATCAGCAGCTTTAATGAAGACGCTTTTGGCTCTAATCCCTCATTAAGATGCTGCAGTCGGGCTGCCCGCTACATCATGTTGGTTCTGACCCAATTTTGTGTGCTCTTGTGATCTTCCTGGTGTCCTCCAGGGCCCAGATTGCTCTGTTTGATGATTCTAATGTCCACTGCGCTGAACTTTGTTGCTTTAGTGGGTGTTTCTTGTGGACATGTGAACTCATGGGTCCTGTGAGCAGAAACTATGGGAGGGAAATTAGACGGGGGCTTTCGTGTGCGACACGTCTGCTAGCCCCTCCTGTAGTCGGGCAGGTGTGAAGCTCCGTGAACCTGTTGTCTCGCTGACCTGCATGTCTTTCTGCCAACATCAGACAACAGAGTGTGCACTTGTGCTGACAGGAAGCAGAACTGCCTGCCATTCCTCCCGGCGGAGCATTACACCTGCGTCAGTCGAGATAGGAAGGCTGTGCTGGTACAGCGTTCTGCATCTGTGACAGGTGTGGGAGATAATGGTGTCGGAAACATGTCCCTCTCATTTGTACAAGCCAAAATCTGGTTGAAGAGCACAGTTTGCTCTAGTGCATGTTGTGGAGGGGTCTGTGTGCTGTCATGCTTCATCAGCCTGAGATTGAGAACGCTGTACTCATGATTCCCCCCAAACACCCCTTCCTCCCCCATCACCTCCTCCTTCTCCCCTTTTATTGAAACTGGACACCGTCTTGGGCGATGAGAACAGGCTGTTTGACATTGCATGGTCAGATAAGATAAAGATTTATTCAGCATGGCAAGGGAGAGGCCAGAGTTTACAGAATTCTGTGGACTGGGACAGCTCCCACACCTCAAGCTCACGTTAGTCCTATTTGAGAAGAAGGGATGTATGGACTTCTACGGTCGGTTTTAGTGTTGAAGTTCTCTTGACTGCCAGCCTTGAGAGTTGGCATATATACAGGTTCTGCTTCTGGCTGAAAAATTAAGACCTTCACTGGGGCTTTTTTGTTTTTACTATTAACCTTCTGAAGTACTGTGACAGCAGATGTCAGGAGTCTGAGAGCCTTTTGTACATCTGCCATAGGGACATCACACTGGTAATTCAGGCGCCCCTGAGGTGTCCAGCCAATGAGAAAGAGCCTGGCTCTGTGAGTACAGTGGTGGAGAAAGTCCATTAGTGTTGCTTCATGCTTGATGCACCTCTGGGTTTCAGAGATCCACACAGGCAGATTAACCTGGAGTGTGTGAGACCAGTGTGATATTAAACCTTCAACTGCCTCCTCCGGGCCAGTCGGTTTGGAGTGTGGTCACAGTCCGTACTGCTGTATAAATCTGTCTCTGTTTATTTTCTTTTTAAAAATTTTTTGTTTTTTTTTTTTTTCTACTTTATTTATCCCCTTGGGTAATTACTTTTTTTTTTTTTTTTTTTTTTTTTTTACTCTCCATTTAACCCATTCCCTGGGGGAGCAGTGGGCAGCCAGTCACAGCGGCGCCTGGGGAGCTAGTGCTGGGTGTCTTGAACAAGGACACACCTGCCTGTGCTGGGATTCAAACCAGGAGATTTCTGCATCCTAGCCTGACGGTGTACCCATTGAGCCACCAGGCTGCTTAAATTTATTATATGCTTCTAGGTTTATCCTTATCAAAGAATTTTTAAAATACACATCAGGTGCGGTCTTGTTCCATGCATTTACTTTGTTAGACTGTTTCCTTTACTATGTGAGTAGCATACTAATCACAGCATCACGTTTGACTCGTATATGTCATACTTCTGAAGAGCGCTTTAAGTGTCGGTGTGTGGAGAGAGGCTGATGGCAGACCTGTGCACTTGTGCTTGCTGACCATGCCTGTCTGCACTGTGATTACAGAGCATCTTTGCCCAGTTCCAGTACAGCAGTGAGAAGGTGCTGCCGTCGGATGCGTTACGCAGTGCTCTGGCCAAGACCTTCCAGGACAAGCAGCGCTTCCAACTGGGGATCATGGATGATGCAGCAGAGTGTTTCGTAAGCCCCGCCCCGCCCCACCTCACCCTGCCCGACCATTTACTTTCACAGACTCACCAATATTTTATTACTTTTCAGTGCTTTGTGTTACAGGCATATCTAACACTATATAATTTTAATCGATTCAAGAACATGTTCTTGCTATTATATATTTTTTTGCCATTTAGCTGTACCCCTTTCATTCAAACTAAATTGGAACCCATTTATGAAGCTGGGTTTTGTATGGATGTATTTATTCAAGATTTCTCTTCGCATTTTAAATCTGTGTTCCTGACCAACATGTTACAGTTAAGAGCAGTTATTTTTGTGCCCCTCTGTGTTGGTGAGTTTTTGCATTGTATGTATTGTATTATACTCATTTTTTGGGTAGGGTCATTTATTAAGCAGGCTGGGGCCTGTCTGCCAAGAGACTCACTCTGAATCCCTCAGTGCATTTTTAGTCCCAGATCTGTTTTGCTTGTGAGGCACCACATGGGTTGTGCTGACAGCAGGAATGCAGGAAAAATACGCTTTGTGTTGTTTTATTGTTATATAGTTGATGTACTACTTTCCCATTCTGACAGCATCAGCTTGAATCACAGTCTTTGGACTGAGGGCTTTAGGTAGTTCTGCCTTTTCGTGGCATAATCTTGCTAACTGCCAAACTGATGGTAGTTTCATGCTGTGTGCCCTCCTCCATCCAAGGATCAAGGGCTGTGTTTTACATGCAATTTTAGTGGTTGTGCACATGTTGGTTCATACTGGAGTACGTCTGAGTTTGAACAGTGCAGCCAACATGCATCCACGTGCGTACACATGCTGGGTATGTTCTCACAGAGACCCTGTCACCCCCCCCTCCCCCCACCCCCCGGCACAAACAGGAGAACCTGCTGATGCGAATTCACTTTCACATATCAGACGAGACCAAGGAGGACATCTGCACTGCCAAGCACTGCATCCCACACCAGAAGTTCGCCATGACTCTCTTTGAGCAGGTGGGTTGGCATGTGAACAGGTGGGAGGACCTTCCTCTCCAAATGTGTCAGGTGCTCATAGAAACAGTCATTGTGTTACAAACATGTGCCCCTCCCTGTACAAAAAAAAAAAAAAAAGTTTTCTGCAGACAGCATTTAAATAAACTACTACACTGCAGATTTTACGGTAGTGGTTCATTAACCGGAGAATAACGTCTGTATGTAAATGAGCTTCTCCCTAGTGAAATGGCAGCGTAGTTAATCATAACAGTGTACCTGTAAGGGATTCATTAATATGCTACAAGCTGGTCTCAAATTAGTTTTTCCTTGTGTTTGTAATAGTCTAACTGTAAGATGTCCATTATTGAAGGTGCTGGTTGGTTATGAAGCCTGTTTTTCAGTGTGTTTGTAACAGTTGTGGAGCCACATCAGACCCTCTGCCATTCATCCAGATGGTCCACTACATCTCCACCACTTCGCTCTGGTAAGATGGGTTGATGATAGACAGGGATTGAGTGAGTGGGTACATTAGTTAGTTGTTTCACATGAATATTTCAAATAAGAAAAGTGCCATAACAGACAGCAATGAGAAACGAGTAGAACGGAATGAAGAGCTGTGCTGGAAATTAAACTGAGGGCCTTTTAAAGCTTTTTTTTTTAATCAACGGAACGCCCACGTTTTCATCTTCCTTAAGGAAAGATGCCCGTTTCTGTAGCTAGGTTGTTGAAAGTTGCCCAGATTTGAAAAGGCACAGAAGGTTAAATATTGTATTGCTTTGCAAATAGTAACAGGCCACTGTAGCACAGGTGATTAGGCATACCTGTACCTGGTTGACCTGGAGAGAGAAGTTTCACAGCTACTTGATGACTGTGTGGGTCTTGATGGGCACAAGGTTCGCTGTCTTTGTGCTTTTGTGTCTGTCTCTGATAACTGTATGATGTGATCCTCCCCTCAGCCCAAAGCCACTGCAATGTCATAAAGAAAACAAATATGCAACACAACAGCAACTGTTTCCATGAAGAGTTTGTATGCAAGTGTATCAGTTCCTTGCTGCCATGGAAACACTAATGGCCCATGGCCAGGTCATGCAAATGAGCTCTACCCCATAAGTAGGAACATGCATGCACACACGCATGCACAAAATGCACTGAGCTGCTTGAGAGTCGATTCTTGTCTTAGAGCAGCGTCATTTACCACAGGGGTAGCCACGCCTCTGCAGTGGTAATGGTATGTGACTCCTCTAATTCCAGGGAGGACGATTAGGGTATGTGCAGTAAATGCAATGCCAGGCAAAAAGTGAAAACATGGTACATTTAGAGACTCGCCGCATCTCCAGAGAGCCTGTGTCGTTTTTGCACTTAAGTTGAACCTCGTGACTCGCCCGCCACAGGTCTGTCCTGGAATGAACTGAATCCCTTTCTAGTCCAGAGCATGCATGTTGGGCTGTGCTGCACTTTAACTGGTAGAAGATTGCTGGTTCCCACTGTGCTCTGGATGTGGGTCACTGTGGTCTGTCATGTTCTCGCAGGTGGTTTGGGCAAGGCAAACTCAAGAAGAATTCGGGCTGTGTGTTCCCTGCTGTGGGTTGTAAAGGGCAGACTTGGGATGATTAGTCCACTTAAACTATGAAGGTAGAATAGCAGGTGTCAGAAGAAGTGCACCTGGACTCTTAATTAGACTGTGTAAGGCAGAGGCACAGTTTCAGCATGTCTATCTTCAGTTCCATCACATATCCATAGACCTGTAGCTGTTGTCACAACCAAAGTATGTGACCTCTCCTCCCCATTCCAGCTCCCAAACAGAGTTGTAGGTATGGTATGAGGGGTAGCAGGATGGGAGTGTGCTCTTGGAACAAGAAACATGGTTAATGAGTCTAAGATGAGTCTTCTCTTCCTGGAAATGGATATTGATGTTTGACCAGAAAAATGCACAACCGCAGGCCTCACGGGCTTCTCTCCTTCCCTGCATCTCAGTAACCAAGCCATCCGCATGCTGGAACGCCAAGAGAAGCCCACACCAGACATGTTTGGGGAGCTGCTTCGCAACGCCAGCACCATGGGGGATTTGCGCAACTGTCCAGTAAGGATTGTCCTACCTACCTCACCCTGCCTTGTCACCCCCCCTTCCATTACATGGAGTATACACATGCTTTTATGTTAAATCACTGAGGCTCTCACAGCAGGTTGCCTCACAGACTCCTGTCCTCGTCTGGGCATCAGGGCTGTGCCAGAGAGAGGGCAGAACACTGTGGGCGAATGCTGCGAACAAACGCGATGCTAATGTGCAGGAATGGCATGGAGCCCAGCTGTGTGTGCATGTGCATGTACATGTGTATGTGTGTGCATGTGTGTTTGCACGCACTTCAGTCTAGGATGCTGGTGGAGAGAGACAGATGGAATGCCAATTTATTTGGGTCTAAATAAATAATTAGAGGCTGCTGTGTGTGAAAAACTTGGAGAGCCATCAGCCTGCAAACTGCTGTAGATGAATAAAGTCCTTAGTCCCCTCCCCCTCCCACCATGCTCATCCCGGGAACACATCAGAACCGTCTGGAAATGCTGAGCAGAGCACAGCCACCAGCAGACTGAGGAAGGTAGCCTTTGTGTATTGCTCTTCCTTTATTTCATCTTTTTCTGTGTACATTAAATGAGATGGATTGGGACCAGAATGCATGGTGACTCTTGACTGATGGTACTACTGTTTGAACAGCTCTCATTGGATGCCACTTAATGATTCACTTAAGATTGCTTAATGATGAAATCAATTTTATATTTGCAGTAACATTTTTTTTTTTTGCTTGTGTTTAGTTATAGTTGTGGTAATTCCAATTTTATCATTTTTTTCATTTTTTGAGAAAGTGGGGCTTGGGTGTGTTTTATGGCAAATATTTAAAATAAGTCTTCATAACCTGTTGCTCTAGTGTTTTCTGTGAGTCACTAGGAGATGCCCTCTGTTAGCATGTGGCTCTGAAACCTCTTTTCACATGGAATTTGACCTGGACAGAATCCCTACCTGTCAGGTGCTGCTTCCAGGTCGCAGCAGGCAGTGTCACACTCTGTTCAGAGCAGACAAAAAAGGCGATGTTTCCTTCTGAAGAGCAGGTCAACATGGCAATCGGGCTGGTTTACTCTGGCGTGGAAAGCTGTAGGAGGTCTTATTAGCTGTGATCCTTTTGTTTTGAACCCAGGTGATGGAAACTGGTTGAGTCAGTTGTGAAGGTTTGTTGTGTGATAGGGGTTGGAGCCAGAAACAGGCAGAATTGTCCTGCTTGGCTAGAGTGTCCAGAGTAAACAACCCACTCCTTTTTTAGCCCTTAATATCAGAAGTGGACAGTTCGCTTACTGTCCAAGTCCTCTGTATCAAACCTGGATGGCCTGCTTCAGTCCTGCTGTGAAAGGGCTGGACAGCTTTCCACTTAATTGTGCATATGTTTTTCCAGTCCATGAATTACCTTTGGCACGTTTATACTACTGTATGTAAAAATGTGTATATAAAATAAAGCATATGCAGTTCAATTACTGTAGTAAGAAAACCAAACATGCATACTTAATACAGAAGTGACAGTTAAAAGTCTGTTCTGTTAGTAGACTGAAAATTGCTTCTTCTCAATATAAATCGTAATGAGTGTTAATTGACTCTCCCTTTAACCCTGTAAGTGTTTCATGTCTTTGCCTGGACTGAGGCAGGTATAGGGAGCAGTGTTCAGTTCTTGCCAGTTGAATGACACACCTGTAGAGGGGCAGACACAACATAGTGTTACAGGAAGCTCATGTGTCAGTGTAAAGACACACCAGCATGTTCTGAATTTCAAGTCTGGTGTACGATTTGTTTACCCTGAGCACCGAATAGAAAATAAAGTGGGTAATGTCTAGCAGTGTTCCCAGAATTGACTTTAATGCTGAGTTAGCTGACATTTTGTACATTCTCTCTTCTTTACCTCCCCCCGCCTGCCTCCCTGTGCCTTGCTCCTGTCACAGAGCAACTGCGGGGAAAAGCTGCGTATCAGACGAGTTCTCATGAACTCCCCCGAGATCATCACAATCGGCTTGGTGTGGGACTCTGACCACTCGGACCTGGCAGAGGACGTCATACACAGCCTGGGCACCTGCCTGCGCCTGGGAGATGTAAGGGTCGCACTGCCGACACCACCCGCTTCCCAACATTGTTTGCTTATAAAAAGATCTGTTGTAATCTCTGGTAGAGCCCAAAGTTGTCAGTTAACCAAGGCTGAATTTGTCAAGCAGCTTTAATATACAAAAAGAATTCATATTTAGTGTGTGTGTGTGTGTGTGTGTGGGTGGGGGGGTGGTGGTGGTTACTGGAGAATGTGAATAGCCACGCCAAGGCCAAATGCTTTAGTTTGCAGTCACACTGACTATCTTTTGTGTGGCTCCTGCAGTTGTTCTACAGAGTTACAGAAGACAAGGCCAGACTAGCTGAGCTCTACTTGGTCGGCATGGTCTGCTACTACGGCAAGCACTACTCCACCTTCTTCTTCCAGACCAAGATCCGCAAGTGGATGTACTTTGACGACGCGCACGTCAAGGAGGTAAGAAGTGTGCTGTCCCTGCTGTGTTTGTTTGGCCGTCTTGCTCGTGTGTGTGTGTGTGTGTGTGTTTTAGTGTGCTGCCTTTTGTGCGTAGGACAATCAGTTGGGTTCATTACAGGGCCAATTCTTTCCATCCAAGAGTGCTGGGATTTGTAAAATATAGGAAAATAAAGAGCAGGCTTGTCGGTTTTTCACTCACATTTTTTCCTTGTTTTCTCCATTACGCGATTACTGGGCTCTTCTTGCGTGTGAGGAGGGGTGTTACAGGACAGAGCTCTGGGTGTTACTGCTCCGCCCTCCCCCCGTGCCACTGTTCCAAACGTGGCTTTATTCTGAAAGAGGTCCTGCTGGACTCTGGATCCGGTTCAGTGCACACAGCGCGGGGCTTTTCTCTACGTCCCAGTCAGACAGCGCTCGTGAGCGGGAGAGGTTTTATAAAAGGAAATGGAAAAACAAGGAAATCCCCCCATTGTTTGTCTCCCAGCTGGACAGGAGGGAATGACGTATGGCGGGCGGGGGTTTGGTGAGGAGAGTCAGCAGACTAGTATCTCCAGCCTGCTTCTCTGTGGGGTGCAGCCCAGAGCTCACAGCCACCTCTGCGTAGGACAGGGATGACAGACGCTCCCTGTTGCACCATGGGAAGTAAGGGCTGTCAGGGCAGGATGCCGAGCGAGGTGGGGACGTGTCATTGGAGACCGTGATAAAATGGCTGCCTGAGCACACCGATCTACAAGTCACGTTCAGCCCTGTCACTCTCTCTGTACAGAAACTGGTAGAAACCTCTGTCTCTCATCTGGGCTACTTTTATTGTTTGAGGTTTTAATGGATATGCTTTTTTAATTTAATTTGGTGTGTGTTTGAAGTTCACATGAATGTATGGAGCGTTTCATGTAGCACCTCTAATGTGTCGTTTGGGTTTCTGCTGATAGATTGGGCCTAAGTGGAAGGACGTGGTGTCTCGCTGCATCAAGGGCCACTATCAGCCACTGCTGCTGCTCTACGCTGATCCGCGGGGGACGCCGGTCTCCGCACACGACGTGTCCACTCACCTGGACCTGCGCCACTTCAACAAGGCCTACTACGATAGTGAGGACTCTGGTAGGTTGTTTTTAGCTGCCCTCAGAACCTGAAATAACTATAAAAACTGAATCATGTTTTGCTGCCCCCCCCCCCCCAAAAAAAAAGCTTGATATGTTCACCTGCTCTCTATCACAGGTGTTCTGTTGTACACGTGAGAGGTCTGAATTGTCATGCAGTTCTCTTGACTGTCACCAGGCCGGGAACCGTCCATCTCCAGTGACACGCGTACGGACTCATCCACAGACAGCTATACCTATAGGCATCCACAGTCACACCACGAGTCTATGGCCAGCCACTTCTCCTCTGACTCCCAAGGCACAGTCGTGTGTAGCCCTGATGCAGATTCCGTGTCTCGTGCTGGATCTGACTGCACAGGTACTTCCGGCACCTTCCTTGGGCTGCCAAGGTGATCATTCATCACAGCCATTTGTCTATGTCGAGTCCCCGTGACACTGTCTTTGTGCTCCACTGGATGCTCTAAGGTATGAACTCTCTCTCATTGTTAAGGCTATGTGATGGACAGTGAGGCAGCACAGCGACAAACACAGAGAAAAGGCGGGACTTTGGAGAGGAAGGGCGGGGCCGGGGACAGGAAACACAGCTCTAGTCGGCCACGGCGGGGGGAGGAGAGAAGCCGGGCAGCTAAATCAGACGAGGTGTCCTCTGCAGGATACCACAGTGAGGGTATGCAGTTTTCCCCAGGGTCATCCAGACCGTTTCATCAGAGAATTCAACAGCAGCTAAAGTCACCTCAGTGTTCCATGTGTCAGTAAAGATTTGTACTAAGACTTCCTGCACTGGAAAGCACTTGAACTACCAAGGAAGTTCCCCTCCTGATAAACCTCAGCAACACACAACTCAGTATGTCTATTTAAAGTACACTTTCCTTGCCTTTTGTAGATGTAAAAAAACCATAGCAGAATAGCCTTTGTGAAAACGCATCTAGTGGTGTGTGATGTTTGATGTTCCATGTTATGTGAGTGATCCATTTACATCATGTTTTCATATCCTTGTGTAGTATTCTTATTACAGTTTGACCCCCTCAGAGATATCATACCCCAGCAGAAATAATTAAGCGTCGCCTGTATACCGCTGTTTGTCAAACCATGCCATGCTACGTCTGACTCCTTGACAGGGGAGACACTTAAGGAGCAGCAGGCCCCCCGCACAGTGCCAAAACCCACCTCCAGCCGCCTCCGTGACTTCAAGGAGACCATGAGTAACATCATCCACAGCCGACCCTTATCATCATCCATGAGCTCGGGCCTCGGGTCTGCTGAGCCAGGGGCCCGGGGGCGGGACTGGGAGGCGGAGAGCACCAGCAGCGAGTCCAAGTCCAGTTCCTCTGGTGGGCGGTACCGGCCAGCCTGGCGGCCCCGCCGGGAGGCTTTGAACATTGACACCATCTTCAGCCGTGAGCGGAGGAGACAGGCAGGCTACAGTCCGCTAGGAGCCGTGTCTGGGCCTGAGGATGTTGATTCAGGGGGCGTGGCCAAAGAAGTCAGGACAGGCTCTGGGATGGGAGTGCAGGTGACTTCAGTCAGCATCAGTTCTTGGACCCTGCCCCAGCCCCCGACGCGAGCTATAGACAGTCATCCTAGGTTAATCCAGAGGATGGAGAGCGGGTACGAGAGCAGTGAAAGGAACAGCAACAGCCCCGTGAGCCTCGACATGCCTCTGAGTGAAGGTTCCAGCAATGGCTCACACAGGTACACGCCTTATACAGAGAGTGTCTCACCTTACACAGGTACACTCGCACCTCATACAGACACTGACTCTTCTCACACAGGCACATACACGCTTTACAGAGAGCCTACTGAGACTGACTCAGCTCACACAGGTGCACACTTCATATATGAATATTAACTCACCTCACAGTTATGTAGATCCCCTTCTTTTTTCCATCCCAGGGACGCAGGTGTAAAGAAAGCGTTCAGCTTGGGGCCAGCCTGGCGGAGTGTGCCCAAATCAAAGAGTAGCAGTGCCCTGCTTCAGGAACTAAAGACACCTTGGCACAGTAGTCACATAAGCTTAGGTATGGGAGGTGTGTGTCTGTGTGTGAGCGTGTGTGTTTGCGTGTGTGTTATTGTGCATGCGCCAGGAAACATTCTTGCATGTTTGCTTCTTTGTACCCGTCTGTTTGCACAGAGCATTCACGTGAGTGGCAACTGGTATTTACACACCCTGTTTAAAGTGGGATGTCTGCCATTTGTCTCTATATGAATGCACTCATTTTCTGCATGCACGTTTGTGTGTGTGCGTGCTTATGTTAGTAACTTGTATGGCTGCCAGATTGTGGTGCTGTGCCCATATGTTCTCCCTGTTGACTCCTTTGCTGACTGCTGCAGGTTTTGTGATGTGCTGAACAGGCGTGTGTGTGTGTGTGTGTGTGTGTGTGTGTGTGTGTGTGCGCACTTCTGCATGCAGCCGGCGAGGGCCGCACCGAGCTGGACGAGCTACAGGAGGAGGTGGCCCGGCGGGCCAAAGAACAGGAGCTTCAGAGGAAGCGGGAGAAGGAGCAAGAGGCGGCCATGGGCTTCAACCCCCGGCCGAGCAAGTTCATGGACTTAGACGAGTTGCAGAATCAGGGTAAAGATCCAAATGCTGGCATCCACAGGCAGGGGCAGGTGAAGGGAGCATCCCCTTTAGAATGTTCTAGCAGGAAGAACAGAGAACCAGAAATGGCTAAAGTTTTCTAGCTGGAACAGGTGCATATTTGCTGCTGTTGTTCCAGATGAGTAGGTTTCTTTAAGGACTGCTTTGGGCTGGGGGGCACAAAAGTGTTTTTGTAAAAACAGGATTGTTTGTAGGGGGAACATAAATTTATATTAGCTGGGAGTAGATTTGTTTTCGGTGCCTAGGGAATAAAAAGCTTTGTGTTTATACATTTTTTTTTTTTTTTAATTTTTTTTCCAAGTACTGTTTTTGGAACCCCTGTGTGTCTGCAGATGGTTTTATTTCAACCCAGTAAGCATCCCAAGCAGCCTGTCCCAGGTAGAGGCAGGAGGGGCTGGGCTGAGCGGGAATGCTCACAGCCCCCCCCCCCCCCCCATGTGTTGTCCACAGGAAAGGGGGGCAGCTTGGAGCGGGCTCTGGCAGAGGCAGACTCGTTGATGGAGCAGTCGCTGCGGTTGGAGCAGGCCGATGACTTGGCTGCAGCGCTCGCTGCATGTAATGAAGCCGTGTGTAAGTACCAACTCCCCCCACCTGCGTATCCTGTCCCAGGTGGGTGCCCCCTCGTTTGGTACCTGCCTCCTGTCCTCCTGCCTCACCCTTCCTCACACAAGTCTGTGATTTTCCTCCTGTCGTTCTGTCCCACGGCCACCTTGGGCTAGGGCCTTGCTGCGTAGGAGAATGCACAATAGCTACACAGAGCGATTCCTTTTAAATCTGATCTTTTTTTGCTTTTGTGAGCTCTTGGTGGTGGATTCTGGGAAGGCTTTTAGTTTGCCTTAATAAAAGGGAAGGCTGGGTCTGCAGGATGGGAGCTTTGAATGCGTATCTCCCACCTCAGACGTTAATGATAGTATATCGTCTTAAAATTGAAGTCAGACAATTGAGATACTCTTATTTTCAAGATAGCTATTTTGGGTTCTTACTCAGTCGGATGTTGCTGGTTACACCTCTAAAGCAGAGATTCTTACTGGTTGTTATGGCTACCCAGCAGATTCCAGTTCAATCTGGCCTTCTTCATAGTGCACCATTGGAGATCAGCAAGTCTTCAACTGTCTCTTAGACTGGGGTCAGGGGTCAGAGGTCAGAGGTAGCAGATCAAAACTGCATATGTTTGTGTCACTAATTCAGCAGGTAATCCTCCCATAATCCATCTCTCTATCTCGTGGTTATGGGTACTACTGCATCATGTGAGCACCTTGTGTTTGTGTTCACATGGCAACGCCTGCACCATAAACCATGACAGTCTCAACACAGATGAAAGGGGGGGATGTTTCCTCAACTTTCTGCCGCTTAGTTCACTGTGACAACTCTCTGTTACCCTTTCTTCCTTCTGTACACCCTCTTCCGTCCGCCCTTTCAAGGTCAGCAGAAAATGAGCTTGTCGGTTCACAAAAAAAAAAACTGCATTTTTTTTCTTTAACTGACGTTGAAAGAGTCGGCTGAAAGGCGTCTGGCTATGGTCGGAGCACTTTACAATAAGAGCAGCGTTTGAAACGATCAGCAAAAAATCTAGCTTTAACCCATTTTATGTTTAATTTATGCATCGTTGCTGGTTTTGTTTGACATTGATCATGATTTAACCATTGTGTTGCACATACATGTGTCCTGTAGTGGCAGTGAACTGCTGATGTGACATGATGCTCGAATATTCCTGTGTGCGCCCATTTCCCTGCGACGCAGGACTCGCACCCCCTGCTACTGTGCCGGGAGAGCTTGTCCTCGCGACGCTTGTTTAGATCTGCAGCGTTTTTTTTTTTTTTTTTTTTTTTGTCGAGTCTTTTGGTTCCTCTTGTTTTTTTTGTGTAACTAGTGGTTTGCATGCCCCATAACTCAGCCCTTGTTTTCTGCTTTTTTTTTTTTTTTCCTTTCTTTGTTCCTCTGCCTTTTTGTTTCCTGTTTTGCGTTTTAGCCAAGCTAAGGGTTGCCATGCATGAGGGCAATGCTAACACTCATAGCAGGACAGGGGCTGATAAGAAGCTGCAAAAGTGCATGAGGAGAGCGCGAGGCCTTCAGCAGCGCATGCAGGAGCGGCCGGAGCCGACACAGCCCCCGGGCGCAGCCCGCAGGTACCGCCCTCACGCCGGGGCGTCGCGTCAGCAGGCACACACATGCACTCTGTGACACACGGCTGCCCCGACACAAGTCGTGTACTCTTAAACCAGACGGTGCGGGGGAAGATACTGAGGAAGGGGTGTGTGAAACACATCATTCAGCTGCTGCTCCAGTCACGTCTGACAAGAGCCAGAGTTCATGCTGGGATTCTTACACACATAAAACATGCAGTGATTTACTCACAGCCCCATATGGAAGTTTCTAGTTCTTCTGAGTCCCTCCTGAATGTTGGCCTTGTTGATTTCTCCTACCTTTTCTCAGTAGCTTAAGTGATGTCACCTTCTTAAAGTGAACTATATTTAATTCTTACCCGTAGGTACAAGAAGACCTAAATTCAGCATAATTTGCCTGGTTTACTTCTACTGTGGCCCCTACTGGATAAGCAGTTAAGAATGGATGGATGACTCGGGGTTTTGTATTGCACGAGTTAGCATGTGATTAAATAAGCTTTGATTTTTCTGAGGTAACTGTTGTGTTTGGGCCTGGCGGTCTCATGTTTGGGGGGAGGTGCTGTTTTTAGGCCTGGCAGCGTTACGGTTGGATGCAGGGGGGTGCTTTTTTGGACCTGGCGGCTGGCTGTACCAGGTGTGGTCCCAGCATGCTGTGTCTGAGCAGTATAGCTCTCCTGCAGGATGGCCCATAGAGGAGGACAGACTGTGACACACACACACACCACAGGGGTGTTCCATAAACTGTGCTCTGTGACATACACACCACAGGGGTGTCCCAGAGTTTTTGGCTCATTGCCAGAACACTGTGACCATCGGACCCCCCCACTAGGCCTCCTCCTTTTCTATGGGAGAGGCTCAGAGCAAACATGATTATCATAAAACAGAAGGGACATAAATTTTACATTTGTAGCCAGGTAATTTTAGAGACATCTACAAGATGTATGGTTAGGAGAGTGATTAATAGGTTTGCTTGGGAGTGATCTGCAGTCTTTAGAGCAAAAGGGACTTGGAAAAATGGCTGTATAACAATAACCTTAACTAACAGGACAAAAGCACTGGCACTTTTTGTTTGAATGTTGAAATTGCAATAGGCTAACCTGCGAATGTCATACGTCTATATTTGGTTGAACCAAAACCAGGTTCTTAAGAAGCATGTCAAACAGCAGCAATAAATTCAAGGCAGAAGCAAGGACATTAATCTCTGAATTGATACAGCGCTGTAATAAAACCCATAATGACCTTGCATTCACAGCACAGCAGGAAATTGCACAGAGCTCTTCTATTTATTGAAATTTGTTGCAACAGTAAAAACATCTCACACTCGTCAGCAGTCATGCCATTAAAATCTGTTCTCACCATTTTTTCTTTTCCGCTATATTTTGTCATAGAATCAAATGCGACTGGCGCAGTGTGTTGTCTCAAGAGAAATAAAGATGCACGGGTAATTACAAGAGAGCTTGTTGTGTAAGAGTATCAGAGGGTGACAGATATGCTCCCACAGCAGCTCTGCGAGACAGCATCATGCCAGGATTTGAATATGAGATGATTCATGGAGAGAGAGCAGAGAGGATGATTCTCCTGGTAATATAACACTGCCTGTATAATAAATAAAACTCACTAATGTGGCTTGTTTCTCCTCTTTTAACCTCCCACTGCACCCTGACCCATCCCTCACACAGTGAGCAGCCTATCACAGATCAAGTATTTCTGAAGGCCCCGGAGAACGGCGAAAAGGAGGCAGACCAGGACGCCGCCCTTGCCCCACCCCCCTCTGTCCACCTTGGGCCACCTGCTTCTAGCAATATGTACCTGTACCCTCAGGATGTGCCATCGCCTGGCCCCCCTCAGCTTGTGATGGCTGACGGCCAGTGGCCACCACCCTCAGTGAGCCCGGAGCTGAGAGGCAGGCCGCTACAGATGCAGACTGCCATCTCACTGCCGGTGTTGACACTGGACAGCTGTGAGGAGCCAGGCGGTGACAGGGAGAGCAACTCCCAGACCCTGCTACCCCGTGAGGTCCCACTCAGCCCTAGTACCTCTGTCACTGTGGAGTTTACCCAAGAAAAGGAGCGCACACAGGGCTTTCCCAGCTCCTCCCAGTGTAGAACAAGCCCTTCCCCCAAGTTGCCCCCACCCTCTTCCAATCAGAGCTGGCCCACTTGGAGTGTGGATGGCATAGAACCGCCACCCTATAGCCCCCCTGCACCCCACAGTCACACACCCCCCAACAGGCCAGGAGAAGCTCCATCTCCTGTGAGTGTGGACAGACAGGCTCCAGCCATGCCTGTTGAGCGCTGGGCTGAGAACGTGACCCGGTACTACAGTTCCCAGCCGCTCGCTGACCTACACGGGGCGTCTCCCTGTGAAGAGCTCTCTGAGCTGGACTCCCTGTATCAGGCCAGCTTGCAGGCTCCCAGCATTCACAGGACGGGTAAAACAGGTAACAGCAGCCAGTGAGAGACATGCAAAACAACAAAAGTCACTTTAAATAACTTTATACCACATTAAACAATTTTTTTTTTTTTTTTTTTTTCCTGAATGAAGAACCTCCAGTGCATTTGAACAATGTTACCATTAGTAGTTTGAATACATGTGCATAAGGCCAGGATTTTTAGCTAATTTTGGACAATTTAAAGTGAATGTTGAAAGGTTAATTTCAGAGAAGTGGTCATCTAAAGCAAGACATATTTTATGTACTGTCTTTTCAGTTTACTAGTGCGTTACCCACTACTGTTACGAGGTGAGGTTACTTCATAGCATGGGCTTGTAATTCCTAAACACAAAAACCAGAAAATGGAAAAATATGCTAAGATTAACCAAAAAAAAAAAAGTAATTGTGCAATTGATCAATGAACAATGTTAAAGACAAACTGCATGAATGTTTGCAGCTGTGTTTGGTCAGAACCATCAGCTTCTAACAGTGTGCTCACCAAACACGGTCCAGAAGTGTTCAAATGCGTCAGATAAATTCCCTGAAAGACAAGCTCAGGTGGCTGCTGCCAGAAGTGTCAGTTGCTCCGCGGAGATTTTGTGAAGCTGTCTTAATTGGAAGAATATATTCAAAGAAACCTGTTCCATTGCATTCAAAGCATGCAACGGCAGGGTCTGGTCACACTATACAGGTAGCATGTGGACAGAGCAAACTCATCAATTCTACATGTGTGGTAAAGGATGAGAGAGGCAGTGTCATTGTCTGGGATTAGAAGTGGTGATCCTGATCAAATCCGTACTAATCTCAACCAGCATGTCTGTTACAGCATGCTTCAGAGGCAAGCTTTCAAATTAGGGCTACCATTAATCGAGCTGTTTGTCATTCTTCAGCAAAGATAATGGCCCAAAACCCATCTCATTGCCCTGCAAGGGCTAAGTAGTTTGGCAAAAAAGGGAAGTTAAAGCAAATTCAAAGTAATGATCTGGCCTGCCCAATCTCCAGACATCAGTCCCATGTAACCTGTGTGGCATGAGCTGGTCTCACGAGTGCTCTTCAGTGCAACAGCAGCAGAAGAGACATGCCCTGTGTTTGCTTTATCTATGAGACAGCAGCACAGTGTGTGGAACAGTGCTAGATTTAGAGGGAATTTTTATTAATTTTGAAAAATTAACGTGTTTTGTTGATGTTTTCAGTTATTTAAAGAAACATACATAAAAAGTGAACTAGCTGGGCACTGGAAAATGTACTCAGCCTTTGGAGTGGCATTGTGTCCCAAATTAATCATCTCAATATCACTAAACAGAAGTTGAAAATTGATTAATTGTGAAGGTAAATTTGATAAAGTGCATTGAATGTGGTGAAAGAGGGACAATCGTTGAACTTGGAACCCTGAGCTCCACTGTCTGTTCCCACAGTGCCAGCGGTGGGGCGGAAGCTGCAATCTGGCATGTCAATGCCAGGCCGCTCCAAGACTCCTACAGCTGAGATTGAGAGGAATGCGTACCGCGCACCAGGTCCTGCCAGCCCTCCCAGGCACCGCCACAAGGTCAGCGGGTGACGAATGTATCCGGTGACCTGCATAGTAATGGGTCAGAGAGTTGCCATGCCTGGCACAGAGAGGTTTGAGGTCAGAGATTTGCCACACATGGTGTGGATGGGTTTGAGGTCAGCAGGAATTGGCATATGTGAGACACGTGAAGGAGCTAAGTGTTGTGTACAGAGAAAATGGATGGATGGATTAATGAATGGATGGATGGGAGGGAGGGAGCTGGGGGTAGCAGTATAGATATTCTGGATGTTTCTCTTATGTACAGCATTATTTTCTGCATATAAAAAAAAAAAAAAAAATTCATGACTGGTTGGCCAGTTCCTCACAATTGAATTGGAAGCCTGGGTCCTGCCCTTTGTACACATTTTCTAAGTATTTAATGTCTGTCACTTAGGTCCCTTCTGAAACAACACATGAAATGCCACCGGGGGGCGACGATGATGCGTACAGTGCAGAGAACCTGCGCCGCATTGCCCGCAGTCTCAGTGGCACCATTTTGGGGGGGCGTCCTGAGCATCTGACCCCCTCCTGCAGCTATGTGAGTCACACACCTTTACATTCTCTCTCACATGCACGCACGCACATGTCTTTATGGCAGCTTCCCGTTTTCATTTAATATAAATGAGTTAATGATTTCAAATCCAAACAAAATGGTAAATGATACCAGACAGAAGGTTTAACACATTAAAAGTTTTAAAGAATGTTTAAAAAGTACAACATTTTTAAGGTATAAAGGCATTTCTCTGTAGTTGGATCCCACGACACTTTTTAAATGTCTTTTCTTTTTGAGGGGTTATTTTGTTAAAATGCTTTCCTATGACATAATGTTAAAACTGTACACTGGCCTGCACCAGAGTTTGGTATTAATGGACTACATATAATTTGGATTATGTAATGAGATTACAAATATCTACTATTTGTAGTCAGAGTAGGATGCATTTGAAAATACTTGTAATCAGATTATTTACTTTAAGGATTTTTTTTATTTTTTTTTATTAAGAAACAGCAAAAAAAAAATCCAAATTATCTGTATGTTTATAAATTAATCTGATAAGCAAATACAGTAAACTTTGCATAAATTGGATTTGTGTAAAGCTTCGCTCATCTTAGACAAAGTCTGGTGGTATGGGTGATCCATAATATTTAACTAAAATGAAAATCTACACTTAAATTGGTTTTCTTAAATAGGATCTTTGCTTATCTCTGATAAAATGCTTGGGGTGTATGATTGAAATCCCCCCTATTTATTTATTTATTTATTTATTTATATATATAAATTGAAGCAGCAACAAATCTTACATACAACTTCTGGTGCACCTGGACACATTATCAGTGATGTAACCTGGGGTCTTCGGGTTTTTTGAGTCTGTCAACATCAAACGGCTTTGCCCAGGTGACCCCACCAGGGTTGATGAAGCCCTGGTTTATGTTGAGGTAACACTACCCTGCCCATGGTTTTCCTCTCCTGAACCACAGCCACCGCAAAGCAACTTAATGCTGCTTCAGGTGCCAACTTCATGGCTTCTAGACCCTGTAGGGGGACTTGCCAGCGAACCCTCTATATCCCACCTCAGTATGCTCACATACCTCTCTTGCCAGCCATCACGTCGGCACTCTTCCACCAGCTCAATGTACTTTGCCCACTTCCTCTCACAAGCCTCCTCAGTGTGGTCCTCCTGTGAGCTTCAAAATGATGACTTGCTTAGAGGCATCTGAGTACAGGACAATGTCTGGCCTTAATGTTGTCGCAACATGTTCTGGGAACTTCACTTGTTTGCCCAGGTCGATGTTCAGCTCCCAGCCTTGTGCCATTGCTAGCAGGCCCGAGGAACATGTCCCAGCAGCTGAAGTCAGATTTCTCCAGCCCATTGCAGATGGCATCCGCGATAGTCTTTAAAACTTGGTCAAAGTGCCCCTCACCAAGGTCTTTTAGACAGCAGCTAAGGATGTGCTCCAGGGTCCCTCTCTTCCGACTCCCCCTTCCTTCAGCTAAACAAGTTGGATGGGCTGGGCAAAACATTATAGACAGCCTGAATTAGAAACTTTATACAATGAGCCTCCATATTCCAAAACTCCAAACGCCCATGAGACTTTGTACTCCAATGCTTCCTCCCATCTTGTCCAGGCTCCCTGCTGCCGCATTCCTGCTATCCTGCTGACTCACTCCTCCTCCTTGATGGACACTCGTACCTCATCCAGAATTAGTGCCCTCTTCTCCTTCCCTTGTACCTTGTCATAGCAGGGTGTCTTGTTAGCTTTGCGTCTGGATAAAGCCTTTCAGAGCCTTTAGCAGGGTGTTTTGTCAGCAACAAATATATAGAAATTGAAACTGGTTTTCCCAGAAAGTTTTTGTGGATGAATAGACCATGCAGAGATGGGTTTTCTTAGAAAATTTGTAATAATTTCAAGTTGGATATGAAATAATATTTTCAGGATTAAGGCTTAGTTTAATGATACACGCCATAGATCATGTATAATTGAATTTTACAATGCTGTACGTGCTCTCAGATACTATACACTTACATCCTCCAGCTCTGGGAAAGAATTAACCGACCAGATCTAGGCCGTCTTGAGACGCTCTTAAAAGCAAAATTATGTACTTTGTTTTTTTTCCAAGCAAAATGAGAAATTTTAGATTTTCAAAGTATTCTATACAACACTGGCCTGCATACATACACAAAATAAGCGCACTATCTGCTGAATTGCACATGGTAAAGCACCTTTACATTTCTAACACCTCCTCATTGCCTGAAAACTGACAGTAAGAGGACTTTTGTCATGATTTAGAAAACCTGATAATTTCTGAAAATCTCTTATCCTTACTTAATTTTGGTTGATCAGGTTTTTTGAGAGAAATGACAGGAACTGCTTATACTTCCTGTTGATGTATGAATGTTACTTGTGTTCTGTCCCTCAAGAAATAAAGACATGACATCACATGCTTGTACAGTTGACATGTGTAACTTTTCTCTTGATCCCTATGCATCACGCTGCCCCCTGGTGTCCACTTGATGCAACTGTCACTCTGCACTTTGAGGAAGCCTTTCCACTTCACCTGTTGAAGTATTACATTTGTTGTGGTCTTGTAAAGCATGCTTCTGGAATGAGAGCCTTCAAAGATCAGCTGACAATAGTGCTGCATCGAGTGGTGTATCAAACGTGACACACCTTTGCTCATAGATTACCATTACAGTTTTCTGTGTCTTTCTTTACATGAGTGTTGTTGTGGCTGGGAACAGCACCTCCCACTCCTGTGAAGCTGTGCTAACTGTGCATCTCTCCCTGTCTTCTGCCCCCTCTCCCCCCATCCAATGCACGTGACTCCCTCGTGTTTCCATTTCCTCCCGAAAGGAGCCCTCGGTTGCCAGGATGCCTAAGCATGCGGACACCCGAGTCGCGTGTTACGCTAGCACCTCCCACCGCGCCAGCTCCCCCCACTTCACCTCCTCTCACCATCCTGCCGTAATCCATTCAGAACCTCAGAACCACCAGTACCACCACCAATACCACGAGCACTACCCCGCCACACCCCCTCACCTGTCCCAGCAGACACTTCGGCCTAATGTGTCGGGGGCCTTTCGGGGAGTTGCAGGTAATCACCACCCCTCTCTTCCACCCCCTCTCTTCCCCCCACCTTACCAAGACATCCACCATGGGTACGCGTCTAAAACACTTTGCTGTGTTCTTTGTTAGGATGTGCAGTGTCTTTAAACATTTAATGAATTATCTGACTTCTTATAAGGTGTCATGTCCTGTTCTCAGCCCACCTTTTATTTTTCCCTCTGCTGTTAGGAGATCACCAGAAGGTCAACAGTCTTTTGGCTGTGCTTGACCGGGGTCAGGCTCTCTCCAGTGAGAAGTACAACAGCGTTGCCTTGAATTATGGCACGCTTCCTCGGGCCCCCAGAAGGACAGCCCTGGGCTCCTCATTTCCCTGGGATGGCACCTCAGCAAAACCTCAGGCCCCTGCAGCAGACAGGCAGTGGCATAGCAGTGTCACCCTCAACCACCCCCGTCAGACGGCGCCTGTAGCCACGGCTAGCGCAGGCAGCTGCAGCGGCCTGTCATCCAGAATTGGGACCACCCGCTCTTATAGCACCCTCCAGCACCTATCCCGCGCCCACCACATGCCAGCCTACATGTCCGAGTTGTGTGCCCGCCCCCTTCGGCTTGACGTTCCCCCCCCTGAAGCACACAGGATATCTGATGACCACAGGAAGCCCCCATCTGTGAGCCGATCCAGCACCCAGGCCAAGCCAGCACCCCCCCCTCAGCCCAGGCCCAGCCATGCCCCCAGCCAGCCCTGTGCCCTATGCCGCCTCGCCCCAGTGCATCCTCCCCGCCAGTACTGCCCCCCATGCAAAGCATATATGGCCCGCTTGCGTCCCACGAGCCGATAGCTGCAGCTCAGCTCTCTGCCTTCCTACTCCATGTGTCTGGATGCAGTCAGAGCCTGTGGTGTGTGTCCCATTCTTTGGCACTTAGGAGGCCAGGTGGTCCGAGCCCCCATTCCCCGCTCCTCCGGGATTGCCAGAATGCCTTTAGATTGAGCTTCATACTTTATCCATTCAACTTTTACCTCACGAGTCTCGAATTGTTTCTTGGATATTTCCTCAAACCGAGCTCAACTTTTATGCATCACTTCAGAGATTGCAGCACACCACATGCAGCGTCTCTAGTCCCCTGGACATCATCGGTGTGGTGGTTTGCTTGACGTAGCGTGGGTTTCACTAATGAACACAGGGTTTTCAGGCTACCTTGTTTCAGGCTGTTTTATTTGCTCACTCGGACACAGAGGTGCCTGGGATTGCCACTGGTGGAAGTGTGAGCAGGAGAAAATGTGCAGTGTGTCTTTTTCACTGTGCGGGGCTGAGGGAAGCCCACACAAACGCCTCTGCATCTTTTGCATTTTGTCATCATTCCCACTGATTACCAGCTCTTGGTTCTGGAGTTGGCTTCGGTACATCTGCGATCTGACAGGAGGAAAGTCCAGGACCGACATGGACTGTTGTGTGAGACGGGACGCATGTTAGTGGGGCTGCAGGTGGGCTGAGGAGCCTGCAGCCCAGCGCTGGTGATCTCTCTAGGCAGGAGGGGAGGGCAGAGTGTAAACAGTGAGGTCAAAATGAAATGAAAAGACAGCAGAGCGGGAGACAAACCGAGATGGCGTCTCTTAGCTCTGAAGCTTAACTACCTTAAACCTGAGACAGACTGGAAATGAATTCCTCCATGTGTCTAGACCATGTGGCTCCACTCACACGATGTAATAAATTAACTACCCAAAAGGGACTTTAATTAAATAATTATTTTTGTAGTGCATAGTGGAAATAATGTACAGATATTGGGAGTAAATATTGTTTATACCTTGTAACAAACCTGCTGTATTTAATTGTTTTGTTTTGGCTTTGATATGCAGTGGGTCTGTATAGTCCAGTCCCAAGTCCTGTAATAGATTTAAGCTTTTTTTGGGTCCAAATTACTGTGTAATAAAACGTTGCTATTCTAAAATACAACAGTGGAAAATACAACTCATGGATAGAACACATGAATATTTTGAAGATAAAATATTAATCTTTGTGCAGAAGTGTTTTAGCACACAGAGCTTACTCTGATGCATTTTGTATGTGTAAACATGAATCTTAATCTTAACAGCTCTATTAACCCTGTTGACAAACTCTTTGCATAGGTATGTGATCTGTGTCAGAATTATGCTTACAAACGTAGATACTAGGTTCAAAGCAGTACCAGACTGACAGTGTAGAAAGAACTATTGTGATAAAGATTAGACAGAAGACTGTCATATGCCATCTATCTTTATGGTCAGTGGTTTTGGTAACTGAAGGCACCTGTAGCTCTCACTTGCTGACAGACTGCACACGTGCTGATTAAGCCAGCTTGTGCACATCCACGGCTGTGCGTCACCCGTGTCAGTACAGTGAAAACACTGTGCATGTCCACCACCCGTACCAGTACAGTGAAAACACTGTGCGTGTCCATGGCTGTGCGTCACCCATGTCAGTACAGTGAAAACACAGTCTGTCGACTTGAACCTCGGGGTGGATCTCTGGGCTTTATACTTTGGCACAAACCCTGTGAGATGTAAACAAAAGATGTGTGGCACGTGGAAGCATTAAAATGATTCTGTTGAGTATTTGCCAGCATTTGGGATAATATATAAACGTGAGACGATGTGAGCCTGGTGGAAGTTGGGACAAAGTAGCCGTAAACAGGCTGGTTCCACAGCACGCTGGAATCAGTCCATCTGTATGATACACATTTTAGGTACAGTAATTATGTTAGGCTTAGAAATACCGTGTATTATTTGGTCTATAAATGTTGGCAAACCTGTATCATTGTAATTAGATCACAGAAGTACATGCTGAAGTGGACATCAACCCTTGGTCATTTTTCAATTGAGTTTATGCAACACGTTGCCTCAAGGCACTTTACAGAAAGGTTTACAGATATTAAAAGGAATTACAACTAGTGGAATAATAAAAAATAATGCCAAGTGACAATGGAGGAGAGGAACCAAAAACTCAAGTTTTACACATATTTGGAGATGTAGTAATGTGCTTTATATAAAGGTACCCATAAGCTGCCTAAACATCAGGTGGAGAGTGGTGTTGTATTACATGTGAACTGTACCCATTATAACTTCAGTGACCCAAATGTTCACACCTGTAAATGTTATAAAAAAAAAAATAATAATAATGTCTGTGGTGAAACAAAAGACCGTATGGTTGATGTTGCAAAGAAGACAGTGTGCTGTTTATCAGTGAATTTTGGACATGTCTAGAAAAACCTGCATATTGGCAAAGTTTTAAAAATGTATCACAACACAGTAAGAGGCAGAATGTTTTAAACAAGGAATCCTAAATGAATTGAATATTTGTGACAAATGGACTGGGAATTTATTTTTGTTACTTAAACTGATGAAAGCCATGTAGATATTTCTAGAACTTCAACATTTCCACAAACTTTAATGACATTTTTGTTTGTGGTCAAAGACTTGAAATTGTGCTGGTTAGCGTATATTTTCATAGTAATCATGTTAATTTGTATGTCTGAACAAAAAAATATATATATACCCAGACATGAAAATGCTACCTTAATTTTAAAAGTAAAAATATAGCAAAGGTACATATTGTGAACATCATTATTTTTTAATTTTGGAGGCCTTATTTGCTTTGTGTCAATTGTTTGAAGGACGGCGACGTGTTAATGCGAACAAAATTCCAAGCGTCACAAAGCCGGTGAAATATGCAGCCTTATAGATTGTTTCTGTAAGACTAATGAAGTGTACAACTGTTTTGAAGTTTTTACCATTACCTTTGGAGAAACCTTTTGTATATCTGTGTTCTGTAGCTTGTCCATATCTTATTGGTGAATCGCTCATCGTAATAGATGCCAGCAAGTCACAGTTATACACCTCGATGAAATTTTTCTGTTTGAGACAGAGGCAGTAAGCTATGTTATGCTGTTCTTATGGACATACAATGCGAGTGTTGTTTGTACAAGAAATTAGATTAACTTTCCTCTGGTTAAACAGCGCTGGACTGTTATGAAATTATATTAATTAACCAAAGATTACGGTTTTAGAAATATGACAAAACCTTCACCTTTCTGCTCTTGTAGATATTTTTTGAAGTGGAAGCCGTTACTCTGAAAGTGAACCAACACTGCATTCTAGTGGACAAACAGCAGAAGTACATTTTACTGCGACTGTTTAACGGTGTCTAGTAGTGTTACTCAATACATACACAACTTCATCAGGCTGGAATGCGAAAGTCTCCTGGTTTGAATACCAGCCCAGTCACAGGTGTGTTCCTGAGCCCCCCAGACATTGCATGTTGCTGGCTACCCACTGCTTCCCTCAGGGGATGGGTTAAATGAACAGAACAAATTTCCCCATTGTGGGACTAATAAGGGATCAATACAATAAAATTAAAACTGAATGAAGAGCAAGATTTGTTGACAATGTTAAGGTATAAATGTGGAATTCCAAACTGAATTTGTTTGTATATGCTGCGTGGGCAGATGGATCTTATGGATCTTGTATTTTTCCAATAAAGTTATTATAACGCTTCACTGAACACATGGCATATTAAAACCTCTAGTCTATGGATTTACTTGTGTCTCTTGCATGTGAACAAACAGTACCTTTAATAATATATTGTGACAGTTGATATCATCCATCCATCCATTATCTTAACCGCGTATTCCTGGTGGTCACGGGGAAGTCTGGAGCCCATCCCAGAGCACATAGGGCGCAGGGCAGGGGACATCCAGGGCGGGGCGCCAACCCACCACAGGGCGCACACACACACACACAGTATGGGCAATTTGGACACACCAATCAACCTAACCTGCATGTCTTTGGGCTGTGGGAGGAAACCGGAGCACCCGGAGAAAACCCACCAGGCACAGGGAGAACATGCAGACTCCACGCACACAGACCCAAGGTGGGAATCGAACCCCAGGCCCGGAGGTGCGCGGCGACAGTGCTAACCACTATGCCCAGTTGATATCAGCCATACCTTATTTAGTCTCTTTATTTAAAAAAGCGTTTCGAAATCCCCAACATTTCAAATCTAATAATTCATTACCACATTTACATTGGAGAATTGTCACACACAAAAGTGCTGCCTTAGAGTTGCATCATAGGATTAGCCTGCATTTGGAACGTTAGTGTGCCGTGATTAATTGGTAATTAGTCATTTTTGTTGAGCAGTATGTAAAATATGTGAATGAATGAACAACCTGTGAAGTATATGTTCAAGCGCTTAACTTGCAAAAAACTAAATTTAAAAAGCACCTCAAATTGTAATTTCAACTGTATAGATAACTGCATGTCTACAGTGGGGAAAGACTGAGCCAACTTTCTATACAAAAGAGCTGTATAGCTGACAGTAATAAAACTATTAGAAAGCAAACCAAACAGCAGGGCCTTGCGCACCAGACTCCGCAGTGTACATCACAAGATAAATGGTTGACTGCTTTGTCACAATTGTACCATGTTTGGTACAGTTGGAGAAGAAACGATCCAGTTTACCTCATAATAAATGGAACAAAAAATCACACCTGCAAAAAAAGGCACAAATGAAAGACACTGGTAATGACACCAAAGAGAGAATTGCAGATTTTCAGGCAGAATTCAGATGCCCAAAGAAATCAAGTGTCAGTCTGTGTTAAAATATTTTGATTAATAGAATGATTTCTGTGTTTTTCTTTTGCCTTTTTCGTAGTGTTTTTAAGGAATTTAATCTCTGGCAATTAGGGTCAACAAGAAGTGGTCAGTAAAAGGGTTAGTGGTTTTCAGGCTCACAGATAAACTATATATATATGAACCATCTGGAATGGAACAAGTCAATTATAATGAAAGTCAGTCTGAGGGCTAAATTCAATTTATAGCTCTTTTAACAAAGCAACAAGTCCAATATAATCCACAACCCAAAATCAAAGTCAGTTTGTAGGCAAAAAGAAAAAAAAATCCACAGCAGGCAATATAGGACTAGGGCTATTACAGGGAGACCAGAATCTAAGGAAAAGCACAGAAGACAAGCCCAGAGGACAGAGGGACAAGAACTGTAGTGCTGTTAACAATGACTAGCATAAGTAAAACGTCACTGTAGTAATCACAGGACACACTTGGGTGACAGAAAACTGTGACTACATGTTCCAATACCTTTGCTAATTTTGGGTGATCTGATACAAATAGTGCTATCTCCAATGTTATGTGATTTGGATGAAAATACCAAGACACAAAATCTGAAATAGTGGATATTCTGAACTTTGGTCTCATGTTCATCTTTTGATATTAAACCAAAATGTCTTCAATGTACAGGAAAAACAAATGAATTGCCCCTTGCTGTTCCAATACTTCCGTAGGGCACTGTATATATAGGCAAAAACCATAAAAGACGAACAGAGGGGGCAGCATATAAAGAATGTTTACCCACATGGGCCTGTGGGTTGTGCCAGCTGGCAGTCTAACATAGGCATCACATCAGCCCTTAGCTTGCTGTTGAAGGAAAATTTATTCAGTTCGTATCCAGCTGTGTATTTTAGTTCCATGGCATCCATTCATTATCCAACCACTTGTCCCTCACAGGGGCGTAGGTCGCCTGGAGATTTCAGTTTCATGACATAAAGTTTCATAGCAACAAAACAATAGAGAAGCATGGTTTAAAAAACATTGTAATGCAAAGCTGTTTCAATATGTTTCAATGGTGTTTTATCAATAATCAGGACTAGTTTTGGTTATTTTGATAGCCTACATGACACTTGTGATTGTGACTCATCTGGCTCCACCCCCAAAAACACAATGACACTATCAACATGCCGTTTTATTACCTACAAACACACATATATTACAAATGTAAATAAACAACACGAAACCCCAATAATATACATAAAGTTTAACTGTACATCTAGATGGATTCTGAATGTTGGTTTTTGCTAACGATTATAAACCTTGAATTGGAGTCATCGTGCCACCAGGTGTCATTTCAAATAATATAAGCATATGGTTATGTTAAGAGAAATTTCAAGTCATTTAACAACCGGCATTATTATTTTTAAGAGGAGGCTTTAAAAATCATAGAGCTTCCGAGAACATTATCAGGTTTGATGAGAGGGGCCTAAAGTGAAACAGATTTATGATTTTTTAAACCCTTTTGCCATTTTATTCTTTCGTTTTCACCAGATTTCTTAGTAATTGCAGTTTAGAAATGGATCAAGAACTTTCATGTAACTTGAGTCACAAAAGGCATCTGGCCTACCTTGTTTTGAACAGATGGCTGTTGATTTTAGGCTTTTAGGTCTTTGGCTCAATAAAAAAAAACGAGCTGGGTTGTGCTTTAACAATGAACCCTTTTTAGCTGTGACAATAGAAGATGTTTCCCATGTAATAATGGATACAGGTGGTAACACTGTTCACATGTAGCACCACATACAGCAGTTTTGTCTTTGTGTTTACTTATTGGATGAACTCCGGAAGAACTGCTTAAATGAAACAGCACGTGATGAAAAATTTTGTCTGGTCCCAGAAAAACTATATATTTTTTCATTTTTAGTTTTTTTTTTTACTGTCAAAGCAAAATAGTGCTGGCTTTAATTGTGTCCACCATTGAGATGAATAATAAAAGTATTTTTTGTCGTGTTAGAAAAGGCTGGCTAATTGTGGCATATTGAACAATTTTACACAGAAAGGACAATAAAAGCTATCCAGACAGATGAGGGAGAAGTCAGTGTTATTCATCAAGAAAGAAGATTTATGGATTCCTATCGATCTTTGAAAAACTCTGAATATATTGATGTTTCTAAAGAATAACCGACATCATTTCCTGATTGTTTGAAATTTAAATGTCTGGTTGGCATTCTCTGACCTTTGAAATTTTCACAAATTACTCATATGCAAGTGGAAAATTAAATTAAAATTAAATAGCAAATACTGTTTTTTTTTCAAATACTGAGTTTTCAATTTTCATTTTTCTTTTAAATTTTTGCAGGAAATACTGCCCATAGTCTTTCAAAGAAAACAACAATAATAAAGGTGTATTTGTTAACTTGAATAAAGAAAAAAATATATTCTAAAAGTAAAGCAAAACCATCAGGAGTAAATACACAGGTATTCCAGTACCTCACTGTGCTGGATTTTTAATCTGGGCCCTGACCACATACTGTAGTTATATCTTTTTGCTTAGTGAGTAAAGATTCAAGTGCTTTATAACCCTTAAAGTCTCAGTATATAGTGACTGAGAGTATGAAACATAGATCACATGAAATCTATTAAATTGTAAATATAATTCTTCTTAAAAAGCTAAATAACTGTCCAACATGATTTATGCTGAAGTATATGTTAAAAATCTTAAAAATATAAAATACAAAACAGTAACAGTTCATTTATCAAATCTTTTGTTTTTTACTTAGCATATATATCTTTTGTTTTGTGTGTGTGTGTGTGACAACTTCATTGTCACTGTATAAAGAACATACAATGAAATTTCAGTTTGCATCTCCCTAAATGGTGCATTAAATAGTTAATGAAAGCGAATAGAACTTAGATTAGATTAGATTAGATTGAACTTTATTGATCCCACAGTGGGGAAATTCTCTTGTTACAGCAGTTTATAGG